>CAJDSM010156772.1:0-19378 GCA_903981925.1 Ostrea lurida
TAAGAAGCAGGCGTTGTGTTTTTCTGGACCGTTGATAGAAAACATAACCCATCTATTTGCAAATTCTAAATAAAGAACAAGCCAAAATAAACCATCACATAAAATTAAATACATAATTATTAATCGTGAAAATTCCAAAACAATAATAAAGGAGGCACAAATTTGAGAAGAGCTACAAGTCAAACCATAGTCTCATTTTTACCTGGATTTGAAGAAACCAATATGTCGACTGTTTTAAACATGCAAAGATTTGACATGGATATGTTAAATTTCCTTGATTTTCTTTGATACACTGTCCCGTATGAAAGCAATATCCTGAAAGTAGAGATGCACAGATTTCTTTTAATTGTAAACAAAATGTTTTTTAAACAAACCAATACACAACAATGTAAATAATTGACATACACCCAAAAGCACATAAGCCTATTAAAGACTTGATAAACTTCGCAATTCACAATTGCACACGTAAAGTATAAATCTGTATATATCTGTGAGCACAGTCTCAGCATATCGTTTGTTCAATGAAAGTATAAAAACAAAATGTCGATGAAAAACATAGATTCTAACAAAATTATATATACTGACCTAATGCGTTAATGTACAGTGGGTTCAACAACTATTGTTATGTCAGTATTTCGCTATTTTATGGTAGTTTGGGAATTAGCTTTCGAATCCAATGTGTTCTTGACTGAAGCATTGTACAGCGTTTCAACTAATTGAAAGTCCTTTCATTCTTATTGAGATTGAATACAATTTACTCCATAAAGCTGATGAAAATATAACAAACTGAGGAATGTGAATGGAAACACCGAACGTTTACGTCCCCTTAAAAACATAACAAAGCCTCGCCGCTTTTTTCAAGCTAGTCGTCTAATCCTTATTCAAATGTTGTTTCTTTTGCATTTGTGATATTAGTACCCTTCCTCTATCTGACTTCAGATTCCACGATATATATTAATGCAAATTAGAGTGATACGCAACAGACTGAAGAATAGACAAACACATTCTGGTTGGAATAGTAATCATTTATGTTAGACAAGTTACCATCTTTCAGTGCCAAAGCTGCTGGTGTTAGGTAAGCATCACAAAGTTGACAACTCCTTGTTCGTTTGGATTGTTACCTGTTCACACACAAATTCCTTCAGATAAGACAATAACTACAATGAGAAGGAAAAAACACGCATAATTATTATATTATGAAGACAGTATTATACAAGTATTTGTTCAACTGTAGCAGTGGGAAATTGTTCACATATCATTAAGATATATCGTAAGCGCAACAGAACACCTATTAAGAATATCCTCGTGAATAATTATAGGTTATTGACCTTTAGATGGGAAAATATGAGATAAACGAGTTATTATGGTGTCGACCAAAAAAACGCGGTATTATTTTTTTTTCATACAAAGTCTATAACCTTTCATTTCATTTAATTCATATCAAAATTTAAGGATTACTCCCTCAGGCATAGCCCCTGATCCGTCGAATGTTTTGCCTCAATCTATTAGCAACGTATATTTATTCACTTATTAAAATTTTTACTCATGTTCGGATTTCCCAACATTTTCGGTATTGAGCATCACTGAAGAGACATTAATTTGTCAAAATGCCATCTGGAATGTGCATTAAAAATTTTACTCATAGTATGAGTAATTTATGACCCCTGGGATCGAGCCTCTGCTGCGTAGTACTGTTAGCCACGAGGTCTCTAACAGTCCCAGTTGCCATTACATAGTTACTAGCTTTGAAAACGGATATGTATATTAATTGCGGTGGTGAAAATTAGAAAATTCATATCAAAATTAAGGATTATCTCCCTCAGCATAGCTCTGATACTTAGAAGGTTTTGGCCCCAATCTTTGGGGGTACTATATTATCACTTTTATAAAGTTTACTTTCATGTCTCGGATTTTCTAACATTTCGGGTTCTGAGCATCACTGAATAGACATGATTTGTCGAGAAATGCGCATCTAGTGTCATAAAAATTGGTACCATATATTGATTTATTTTTTACAACTTTCAAATGTAGAAACTAATAATATTTTATTCATTGGTTTTATCTGAGAAAGGATGAAAACAAGATAAAAATAAAACTAATTTGTTGTCATTTTAACAGCAACGTCAGAAAACGATGCCCAATAGTGACGCACAACCAATCCTCCACTTTTGTACAATTATGGAGTCCAGGCTTGCGGATGAAAATTCCAACCACCCTCAAAACTATCTTAAAAGAATAAAAAAGGGAAATGAATTGATTTATTATTAATTGATTATTTGTTTTTTTTGGCCCGTCAGAGAATATTTACTCATATTTAGAGACCGTCACCATCCGGTTGAAGGGCTGCAAATTTTAGACCGTGATGCCTATAAGCAACCTCAGGCTGATTAGCGGTGAGAGTTCTTTAGCGTATCCACATATGCTGCGACAGGGACCTCCGTTTTAAGGTCATATCCGAAACACCCGTGATTCTCCACTTTTTAAATTAGCCGAGCTTCGAAGGAGCAATCACTACCTATTTGCAGTCTAGTGGACGCAGCCGTTGCCGAGGACACGGGGCTCGAACGCACGGCCTTTACCGATCACGAGGGCGAGAGCTCTACCAGCTGAGCACGCGATCGTGAGGTACATAGTAATGAATATTATGGTGAAAGTTTGATATTTTTCCTGGATGAAGGACCATCTGCATTTGTGGCTAGCGAGACATTGCAATTAGGAGCAGGCTTTTAGTCATTCTGTTGACCATTATGAGAATACATAACGCCAGCTATGTTGCAAAACAATTCTGAAAAGGAACAACATCATAATTTAGATACAAAAGTATTGATATTCTAGAAATAAAAACGATTTTAATAGAGGATAAAAGTCGATGAATACAATCATTTAAAGATAATATGTCTCATTTTACCGGGCATTTGAAGACCAAAGAATATTGACTGTTTGTAACATTGCACATATGACATGGATAAGTGAATTCCTTCATTTCTCTTTCAATACACTGTTCTTGTATAAAAGCCAATATCCTGAAAGTAGGAAGATGATGAAACAGAGTTCTTCAGTAAACTTGACCAAATACCGTTATCGCAGAAATATTAGCGATGATCTAATTTTAGCATATTAGCAAGGGTTTGGATGCTAAAAATTAGAATTCATTTCAAATCATCGAGAGCTTTTCGAGTTAATTGTGGCAACGTAATGAGTAAGATTTGTATCGGCTAAAATAAAAAAATACCTCTATTTATGAAAAAAAACCAATTGCGTCTCGCTAAACATCTAACTTGTACGGTATAAACACACGTTGAGTGTGATCTGTGAACATTTGATGCCTCATTTCCCCAAGACACTTAACCCAACCTTTGGCTGCCCTATACATCATTTTGTTTTTTATTATACTTTTCAGATTAAAATATTTTCATTGCAGATTAGGAATATTGTACCAGGAGAGAAAAAAAAGACAAGATAGATGATGGATAGGGATAACGAGTACCATCTTTCAGTTGCCCAACTGCTGTGTTAGTGTAAGAATCACAAATTTGACACTCTTGTTTTGTTTGATTGTGCCTGTTCCACACAAATTTCCGGTCAATAACACAATGACCGTAGAAAAAGAAAGGAGAAAAAAGCATAAATATTGTCCATGAAAAAGAATCTGTTAGCTATACATTTATAAACAATGTGGAAAATGTAATTTGAGTTTTAAAATGGTTCAAAGAACAATACACCTAAATGTATAAAAATGATCACTTGTAGTGATAAGATATAATATGAAATTTAACATGTTACCTGAAGTTGAAGACCATAATTCTGGTGAGTGAAGCATTGCAATTAGCGAGCAGGCGTTGTGTTATTCTGTGACCGGGAATACATAGCTCAGTGATGTTGCAAATATTCTGAAATAAAACCACTACAAATTAAATATACTTCTAAGAGAACGGTAGAGAATTAATAAAAGATAATAATAACTTAAATAGACTTGAAAAAAATTACCATGATTGATTATAGTACATGCTTAAACCTCACACTGCAGATGTATTTTTTTCACTAAATATAAAATGTTCGACCAACTATTGCCCATGAAAAGACTTTTAAAATTTAGTCCTGTACTCCGCACTTATGACTTTTGTGTAGGGAGAGAGGGTTATCGTCCACACCGGCAGTGGCATGTAGGTCTTCAGTTTTGCTGTCTAATCCAATGAAACGCCTCAATTTCTTTGGACAAAACAAGGGGAATCAGGAAACTATTTTCTAGCCCGGATCTCCATCGGAAAAAAGATGTCATGCCTTCTTAATTTGAGAACCAAGGATAAATGGATAATGTGCGAATTTCATATGAACTGGATGCGTCCATTTCAATATAAACATGTCCGATGAAAAGGAAATTAAAGCCTACTAGAAGATTATATCATAATCTTTACCGTCTTTAGATGCCATTTACTTGCGTTCCGCAAAAACATCTGCAGATCTGCATTCCATGTCTGGTATTGTTCCTCTCCATGATTAACACATCAAACTCCATTTGATCATACAATAATCTATTATATAATAAAAAACAGATATTGATGAACACTGGTTTATTTCCAATGGAATAGATGATACGCATTATAATGCGGAATTTAATTCCCCTTTTCTACAACTTGATGTACCTGGACAAGGATCACCCGCATTACAAGATCGTACCATATATTTACCTGTAGATGGAGCTTATGTTAACAAGAACGGACTGATCGTGTTGGAATAGTCTACTGTTGACAGGTACTATTGTGTTAGGTTCATATTGAAAACCCAATGAATTTCATTATCAGAGCATTTGCAATGGAACAGTCACTAATTAGTGTAAATTTATGAAGAATGATCAGCATTGAAACTAAGAATTTGAACATTGCTTCTCTATCGTATGAAAATCGATGTATCTTGATAAATTCTGTATGAAGTAGTTCCATCGAATTTAAGCACACCGAATTGAAGACTTCATCTTTTAATTTCCAGACTTCTGATGATTGAAGTAGACATAGAAATATAGTTTTCACATTTCAACACGATTTTTTTTTTCCCCAAGTTAGCGAGTATTTTAGAGTAAATATCATGTACCCTTGAGCTTAAAAAAAATTAACTATGGATATCGACGAAAAATAATTGGAATTTCTACAATTTAAAATATCAATTTCGTTTGGTATAGGCTTTATGATTTTTTTTGAAGGCGTTTAGTGAATTGGTATGGTGTGTTGGGATCGACTCAAGCTAGAGTAAAATATCTCGGATAATTTAATAGTAGGCATTGGGCAAAACCTTTTGATCTATGCAAACTGAAGATACATTTGTTAAAACGAATGAATACCCGTGTTGAAATAGCTCTTGAATGATAACGGTACCTGGATGCACGACCACGCTTCTCTGCTGAGTAACGTATTACAAATAAATGACTAGACGCTATGAACATTCCCTTGACCATTCAGGAACAACAAAGTCCCACCAAATCTTGCAATATTGAAAAGGAAGCATCTACAATTACTCTAGGAGTTGACATTTGAGAAAAAAATGTGCCCATTTAAAGAAGAATAAGACCAATGTTGTACATAATTATATGATAGCTAAATATACCCAAGTATCAGAACCACACAGGTACGCTGTTCGTGGCATGCACATACGACAGGGAAATGTTGAGTTCAGTTCATTGTCTTAAACACGACTGATCTTGTATCAAACAATATCCTGCAGAAAAAGAAGAATGTGTTCATCTTCTAAATTTCTTATTCTTTCAAGTAAATTTTAAAAACTCGGCAACTTTGATTTTTTAATAAAGTTGTTTTCATTTATTTATGGTTTACCATCTTTTCATTTGCCAGGTGCTGAAGTTAGTGTAAGCATCACAAATTGACACTCTTTGTTTGTTTTCATTACTATGCCCAGTTCTAGCAAATTCCGTCGATGAGGGAAGTGACCTATAAATAAAAGGGGGATTTAACGTTAGGACAAAGTTGAAAAACATTTGAAGTATGAACTTATAATTGCTCTCTATCACATCTTACAGGAGCTCCATTTGGCGATCAAGTTTCTATGCATGTCTTCCTCATGATTAAAAACAATGAATTTGATAAAAAAAATGTTTTCAGATTTGCTGTTGTAAATCCATTATACCTGGCTATATTGGACCACGCTATCCTAAGTGAGCGAAATGTTGATATACAATAGAAGCAGGCGCTTGTGTCATTTGTCGGACCATTGTACACAAAAAGTCCATCATAATTGTTAGCTAATATTCTATAATTCCCAATCCATCAATTGAATCGGAAGCATTAGAACAAATCAGAAGTTCGAATTTAGAAGAGTGATTTAATTGTGCCTATAAACTGATGTCAGTAAAGAATGGTCTATATAGGTAAACAGACGCAATAAATTGCCGTCCGAGTATCGATAGAAGGAATATCTGTATACAGGGAGATGAAAATGAACATTACACAACAAGTACTAATCTAGAACGTTTTATGCAATGGATAAGATAATGACTATTAAAAGAAAATTACATTTTGCCAGTAAATGGATGAATATACAGTTGTTAAGTTGTCATACCATTAAACTTGATTTGCTGCAATAGTTCAAATGGATCTTGGCATTTATACATTTACGAGCATTATCATGTTTGTCTATTAAGAGGTTAAGAATATTTATGCACTAACTGACACCTTTAAAGATCAGTTTGTACGGCAAATATTATAACTGTCTCTCATTAGCTGCATGGCATGGCACTATCAAACCCAATCATGGCCGAACATCACTTTCAACTTTTATTAATATTTGCAATTGGTTCAGTTAAAATGCACACCTCGCCACATAGCTAGTTTTGACTACTTATTTTCGTCTGTGGTGCTGATGCCGAAGATAAGAAGAAAGTGTCGGGCGTTCGAAAGTTAGATAAAATTCATTATGCATGGCTGCACGAACCGAACCAACGTCGTACGACTAGTTCTACTGTTCTAAGTCGGCTGCGTAATTTCAACATAACATTTCTGAATGACAAAAGAACACACAATTATTGTAATAATAGCGATTATTCGTTAGACAACTTATTGTGGGATATATAAAAAAATCGGCGCATAAACTTCTATTTTTATATATATATTATATATAGAATATATATTATACATTACAAATCTTCACAATTAATATTGCCACATATCTATTCCAGCAGATGGTCAAATCCGACCTTAGGAAAGTAGTCCGAAGGCCCCGAGGATTGATATAGAGCCCGAGGGTTGATATAGCATAATTGATCTGGGGTTTTGGTATGTAATATTCTCCTATTTATCCAGTATATGTCAAAGCTTAAAATAAGCGTATGTGATATAGAAGCAAAGCAATTTTTATGTATACAAACTCTTACCACGCCAGTGATGTTACGTGATAAGGTATATTTTACCATTTATGACGAGTCTAAGAATAGAATTTTTTTGCAACGGGCGTTGCATATTATTGGAATGGCGATTTGTTGCCACTCTAGCGTGCAGATATGAATATGATATTGTTGCTGGACTCATCACATGGAGTATCAATGAACCCACGGACGATAATGTTCTCAGATCCAACTACCAAGTAATGATTATTAAGCTATTCGCGCAAGTAGCAGATGTTGGGGTCGCTTATTTATTGTCCAAAAACTGACTTGTGTAACGAATTTATCCCGCGTATAGACCCTTTATAGAAATTTAGTCAGATTTCAATCTAGTTAGTTCACATACTTTATTCCTCAATTTTGAAACTTTTGAAACACCTATTATTAGGCATATCGTCAATTTTCATTGTGCACGTTTGACATAATCTATTCGTTTATATAATCACTCAAATAAATGTAAAGATCAATAAACTTAAATAATTGTGTTAAGTTGAAATCTAAATGCAGGTATATACAGCTAAAACATCCCTGCAAGGAGATGGTTAGGTCATTTGTGAAATTCCAAATCCTCGTCGATAAGGTGAAACCTGTTCACATATTAAAGAGGAGATGCCTGAATATTGAAACAAGGTTCTCGGACAAAAACGTATTGACTGTGCTTACGGGACGATCACAACTGATAGAGGAGACCTAAAATTGAAATTTGTGCTTACACAGCTGACTCGTTAACTAAGTGAACATCACTAGGAAACACGAGACTAATAAATTGAAACAGAATTTTCAGTCTTTTATGTTTAGATTTCGTGATTTTTGCCAATAAGTTAATCAACCAAATTTGTCGAAGCGGAGATAAATCGGCATGACACAATACAAAGTGAAAAGAACAACAAACAAAGATGCCAATACTGCTTAAAGAGTACTGTCTCCATAGGAAAACAATCTCAATTTTATACTGCCATAAGAGAGGTAAAAAAACCCGAAAAAAAGTGCGTAGGCTACAATGTAAGTTGTAAGAAAAGGCCAGCTTCTCTGCTGCGACCAGAGTTTCGCATTGTTGTATGTGAAGGTATAGTTGGTCGCGCCACTCAGACACGTGTGGGGTTCCTCCGGATACTATAGGATAAAACATATCTTTTTTGAAGAATTATCGATGGTGGAAAACTCTGAAACATTTTTTACGTCACCAAACTGGAGATAATAAGTGCGAAAGCACTTTTCAGTTTATGTAATTTTTATCTGAGTACAATGCCCAGAGTTTCCACATCGATAAATTCTGCAAAACAGAGGATGTTTAATATCGTGTATGTATAATTCTTAATTTATATGATTCAAATGTATTTAACAATTTTGCAAAAAATGTAACAGGTAACTCAGAGAAAAAAAAGTTGGTTTGAAATTCCATGCGTTTCGTGTTGTCATGCGGCGCAGTTCGTAGCGTCCAGTTGCGGATTATGTGACTGTGTATTACAAGTTCTCGTTTCGAGTTGTAAGATTTTATCGCAATTGCAAAACTCAATCATCACAATTTAAGGATTATTTAATCAAGTCAATAAGTTACCTCCAATTGCAAAATCCGACAGCGGAGAGAGAGAGAGACAGGTATCTATAACTTGTAGATTTGTTTTATTGAGTTTATTAAGAATAGAAACTGAGAGCTGCAACGTCAGAAGAGTCTGATGATCGTTATTGCTCACTACTAATGCTGGAATAAATGTTATATCTAGGAAAAACAAGCCAAGTTTGCTTTATCGAAGAGTACAAAAATCATCCAGTTGTTTGTCCCCATCTTACAATCATATCACCTCCGATAATATGCAAATATATGTGGTAGAATGTAAAAATAAGCATTCTTGACACCAGTTACTCAACTGAGCGGGTCTACAAGTGAAAGACTAAAACTATGCATTTAAATATGTAAAATAACATATGTCATAGTTGTTGAAATAAGAACGGTCTCTACAACCGCAGTTGCTAGTTACTATTTTACTACTGATAATACGGATAGTATTTTAATTGCAGTTATGGGTAAATATAAGTAAGGATAAATTCCAGTTCATCGACAAATTAAGGGGATATCCCCTCAGGCATACTGTGTAACACTACCACGAAGTTTTTGGGCCCCAATCTGTTTGCACTAACATTGATCACTTTTATACAGTTTTACTTTCATTCGTTTCGGTTATTTCCAACATTTCGGTTTATCGAGCATCACTGAAGAGAGCCAATTAGTCGAATATCACGTATCCTGGTGAGCATAAAATGTTACCGTACTATGATATTATATTATGGACCCCTGCGGCTCGAGGCCTCTGCTGGTGGAACTGGTAGTCCCCCGAGGTCTCTAACAACCCAGTTCGCTATAATATACTACTGCTCTTAACTAGCTTGAAATAACGGATATGTATTTAATGCGAGTTGGTGGAAAAATATTAGAATCATTAATTCAATAAATTTTATAAGGCAAATTAAGTCTCCCTCAGCATAGCATCATTGGATCTTCTCGAAGTTGTTTTAGGCCCCAATCTTTTGATGCACACATTTTTTGATCCACTATGTAGAAAGTGGACTTCATGTGGCGGATGTTCCAAATGCGGGGAGGCTACCACGGAATCGAGACATAATGGTCGATGAAATAGGACGATTCGTGGTGCATATGAAAAAAAGTGTTTTACCGGATAGTGATGAAGTTGGAGGGAAGAAGGGAAAGGTTGATAGTGCAGGAAAAGCGCAGAGGATCAAAACAAAACCCACCACTCTGTAGTAAATAAGGGCGGTACACACGTTGTGTAAAGATGAATAGACGCGGAACCTCGACAAGCAAGGAGGGCAACAAACCGGAGTGACGTAAATGAGAGAAGCGAGTACAGATGTACTCATAACAACGGCAGGAATTCAGGGGAGAAACATGGAGACAGAACGAAGGATGGTGACGGTGTGAGTGAGGCATCTCTGCCGAATGGTTCACACATACACGTGACGGCCATTAGATCAAAACAAAGTAAAGCAGGGCTATTACTCGTGGTGAATTCTTCGTTAAATCTGGTACGATAAGTGCGCGACAGCGGATCTAGCCAGATAAGGCCGAGGGCGTGGTATGGAATCTTCATGAAAGTAACTCAGTCTAACCCAGGAGCGTCTATGTTTTATTTCAGCGATAATTTGTTAGAAATTGAAAATCCGCAATAATGATCAAAAGTGTTCCATTGTTTAGACAAAAATATCATTGAACTTCATAACATACCGAGCCAGTCGTTGATGAGTATAGTCTCCGGCTGCTTGCTGCAGTTCAACTGTGTTTGTTAGTTTACGAGTCGACCTTTTATCTGGTATTCAAAAGGTTCGTACTTAGTCTAGTACAATCATATTTTCAGGTAACCTCGTACATCTTGAGTCGGAGTTATTTTCCGTACTAAAATTATGGGAGATTATATACCTTCTTACTGTTTAGGAAAATGTATAATTTGGTAGGAGGGGAAAGTCTTAAACGTCTTCCTATGTATGATAGTTTGCCTTTAGAGAGACTGAAGTATAATTATATCTGATAAAAAAGTATGGTTGAGCTCAACACTAGCCTAGTGAGATATCAATTTCACCATCCTTTTATTTTTTAAAATTTACTTCAAAATCCCAATCAAATATCGAGGGTCACAAAAAGTTTTGTGTCCGGAGTTAAATGTTCATTTGTGTTGAAGAACCATAGCATTACTTTAGATATATCGATTATCACAGACTGAGAGGGAGATAGCCGTTATACCTTGCAACTCTTTGTGAACGAGCCCAGCAAACTGACTTCGGCATGGAGTTGCCTAATGACTGACCAACTATGAATCTGAATTAGTATAACCAGAAAATCTTCAACCTAAGATCAGGTACACTAAGACAGCTAGCGAATATGTGCAATGAAAAATGAAACGCATGTAGATGATGATACATAACAAAAAAATCAACGACACACAGCAACAACCCTAAAGCATTGCTGATCAAACTGATAAAATTAGAAGATCATGCATGAAAAGTAAATGATAAGGTAGTCGCTACTTGCAACGCTTCACTCTGACCATGAACACATTTTAAAGCATCATCTGAAGAAAGCTTACTGTGATGAAGGCTTGAATATCGTACCATCATTAATAAAAATTGAAGTTAATTAAGGCAATGATAATCTTAATGAGATTTAATGTGAAGAGAAACTGTAAGTCTCGATAACTCCCAACGGTGGTGCAGTGAACAATTGAAACGCGCGTTAGCGCGTTAATGAAAGATTGCTTTGCCACCACCACCGTGTGCATGTATGAGACTACATCTTGTCTAATTAAACTACATAAATTATCCTGGATATATTTACAACATTCATAGGAGAGAAATAATAATTGTTTGTGCTTTTATTGTATTAGTTTTAACCGTTATATCCGCTCAATCCTTAGGGAAGTAAGCGAGTACATTGGAACAACCCATTAGGTAAGAATGTTTAGTACAAGAAATCTCACAGGAAAAAAGATACAGTGAGCTTTGTGAGCATTTACTCTACTCATGATGTTTTCAAAAATATCGTCACACACAAAAAGGACGTGCAAATTGTTAAAAAAAAAATGAATAACCCAAGGATTTATTATTTTTTGTCTTGAAATATAAACATCAAATTGTCAACAGTTTTATAGCATTTTCAACCTAAAAGAGTTCATGATATTAACATATTTAAAACCTGTAGAGTATGTTCTTGTATTCATACCCCAAACCAACTTTGTGATTCGTCTTTGCAGTTATAGCAAAATATCATCAAAATATTATTTAGGGATGGGGATTAAACAGTAAATGTAAATATTTTCTTATATTTACATTTAACGTCTGTTTTATAGGAATTTACAGCTGTTAAAATAAATGTGCTTACAGTACAAGCACATAGTTTTACAACAGCAACGCATCATAATGGAAAAAGCTATAAACAAAATTTTTAATGATATCAAAGTTAAAACATTGAAAAACTTTACCATCTTTTATTTGCCAATTGCTGATGTTGATAGAAGTATTGCAGATTTTACATTCTTTGGTTGTATCATTCCTTCCGTGTTCAATACAAGTTTCGTCGATAAAGCAATATCCTGAGAGAGAGCGAAACCATAATCATTGATAGCAAGTAAACTTAGATATAAATAAGCGAAATAATGATCACATGTAAACTGTTGAAAGCTTCGTTATTCAGGCCGGATAAAATATTTCAGCCTTTTTCAGTAGATATCGTACCTTGATTGAATGACCAGCTGTCCCTGGTGAGTGATGTGTTGCAATATAAACAGGGTTTGGAACCATTTGACTGACCATCCGGAATACAAAGGTCCCCAATATCGCAGTAGCCTTAAACAATTTCAAGAAAATCAAATGTGAAAATCAAACTTACATTTTGAAAATAAACCTGTATGATTGCTAAATAAGACATAACTTGTTTTATGGCTATTTAAATATCACAGAGAAAATGTGTTCTGTCACACCTCGAATATCACCATGGATATCAACTGATGTATTACCTGGATGAGGAGACAGCGAATATTGGTTTATGGAGGCGTTGCACATCAGACATAGGTTAGAGGGGTCTGACTCTCCGTCAGCCAGACAAGTATTGTTGATGTAGCAATAACCTGTAATTAAAGATGAAAAGATGCAAACGACGAAAAGTGATCAATCCCATAAGGCAATACGTAATACAGACTACAAAACCACAGAAAATATATATGAAGCATAATTTCCAATTAAAGAAGACACTTTCCTTTTTCCAGCATAGAAGTATTGTAACAGTTAATGAACAACAGTCTAATGGTATATTTGTCTAACCCGATGAAAGAATCATTGTTTTTGTTTTACACGATGTTAGACTAAGTTATTTTAGACTTAATTGATTGGATCTATTAGTTTTTGTACATGTCTTACTCGATGAGAGAGTCCAGTTATTTCTGTCTTGTAGTGGATTACAGACTTTGCAGTTTTCTGATGTTTTATTTTCACCCGCTTTGAAACATTCACCATCAATCAAACAGTGGCCTGGCAAGAATTAATCAATGAAATTTGAAGTCGAACGGAATATAAATTAATGTTGGGCGAGCAGAATTGTTTTCATTGCAAACTGAAGAAGCATTCGAAGAAACAAGAAATATTCTTTCATTGTTTATAAAGAAGAGACAATGTTGAATGAAAGGCCACTATACCTTCATTAAATGTCCATCCAATTCTGTTTTGCGTGTAGTTACACACGAAGCAGTCGTTGTTTAATTTGGATTGATCATCGAAGTAACATACATTATCAATGTATCAGTACCCTAAATGGATAAAACTAGCACTTTATTATCGTACAACGTATAATTGAGGAACTACTGTATAGTGGAAATTAACTAGCGGAGTTAACTTTCGCTATATTTGCTGAAATAAAATTTGCGCGAATTTAACATTCAGTGAAAACATTCTTATACGTTTCTTTGAAGGGGGTTTAGGATTGATATTTGTTTTTCCGCAAATTCAGCCGACCACGATTTGTTGCTAAGTTAAGAAAGTTGCGATTTTTTTCCGACCGCCATATTAACCCGCTATACAGTAGTACAAAATATAAATGTACAGAAATGATAAACAGATGTGAATATATATATACCTGGGTTATCTGACCAATTCTCAATAGCAATGGACGGGAGACATGCACTGCAGGGATTGGCTCCGTTTATGGCTCCACTTACATAACACGTGTTGTCTATGAAACAATGCCCTGTAAATTCAAACTTTCTTAGATATATTCCCAAGGTCGTAAACAGAGAAATGGAAAAATGGACATTGACACGTTTAGATCTAAATTTTATATTTGCATTTTTAATATTTAGAATACTTAACCAAGTTATCTCTAATGATCTGGGTTACGGTGTTCACAATTTTTTGTTATGCAAACAAGGCCCCCTCTTTGTTTATGTTTACGTAAGGTTAATTCTCATAAAATACCGTTAAAACAATATGGCATGTGAGAAACACTGGATACTGTTTGATTGTGTTAAGAATGAACTTGTAAATTGAAAAAAATGCTTTAAACGGAACGTACACTAGATTTGACAATGGGTGATCTCGTTTACTTTATTTCGACAAAGGGCTCACGGCGGGTGTGACCGGTCAGCAGAGGATGCTTACTCCTCCATGACACCTGATCCTGCCTTCGCTTTTGTCGGAGGTCCGTGTTGTCCTACACTCGATTTTGTATCTATGTTTTTATTGGATTATGGTTACTTTTAACACGATGTTAACTTCGCCTATATATACTACAGTCCCTGAAACGTTCTACTTTACCACACGCACGGTGACTGCACGAAGAACGCACGGTGACCGTACGGTTGCCGCACGGCGACCGCACGGTGACCGTAAGGTGACCGCAATGACCCGCAATTTGGTGACCGGAGGACCGCACCGCTAACCGCGAACGGACCGCAATGTGGAACGGTGACCGCACGCTGAACGCAATCGAATTAATCATTTTCCCGAATTGTTTCGAATTTTTCCCACTTTGCGTTAGATATATTTTATTATTAGGTAAAAAAAAAAAAAATTAAATAATTGTACCGTATTACATGATATATTAGGAAAAAGAAAAATATATTACATTCAATTCAAACGAATATAAATGATAAAACAAACCACATATACTGCTGTGTATGGAAAAATTTGCAGTCTATAAGCATACTGTTAACATGTATTTCTGTAAAGAATGCTAAATGTATTATTACAACCGCTACAAGTAATTCTCTTGAAGATTATTTTTTTTTTCTAAATTGCACGTATGTGCAAAAAAAAAAAAAAAAACTACAATAGTTTTTTTATTAGCTCAGTAACGACATAACATGATTACGGGCACCGTACTGCATGACTTCCAAAGTTTCGGGCACGAGGAATACATTACCTGCATAACAAAACACCCTAAAATCTATTGCATTAAACAAACACGGGCGGTGGAACTCCGTGTCAAAACCATAAATTGTTTTTTTTTATATTTGTACGTGTACTTGCCAATTAAATCATGCAACTCCCAAAAGGACGATTAAGCAAACAGGACGGTGCACCCCGGTTTAGCCCACAAGTATTTTATTTATTTAGCACCTGTAACGACATCCAGGATTACGAGTGTATATGTATGGCTCAGGGAATTACGAGCACGAGAATTTACAATTACCTTGCAATGGTAACAAACACCCCAAAAGATGATTAAACAACACGGGCGGCTTCTGTACATGTTATCTGTTAGCGATGCTTTTTCCTTGGAGTTCCGAATGTCAATGCAAAGGAAAGAAGCCTGAATTGCTGACGCATGCTGACCGCCACGGGTAACGGTGAACTGCGAACGGTGACCGCACGGTGGAGCCGCAAAAACTGAACGGTGGGACCGCACGCCAGGACCGCCCACGGTGAACGCACAGAAGAAAAAATGGAAATAAAGTAGAACGTTTCAGGGACTTGTAACATATATTATAAACAGTTACCGAGAAAAAACCCCACATATTTTTTTAGAGGGAAAGTGGAATAGAAATAGACCAAATTTATTTTTTGTAGTAAACATAGAAGTAGGAGCAGAATTCCCATTACAAATTCCACTCTATCATATTACAACGTCTCTTGCGGACAGCCTCTGTAATTGAAGTTTAAGATGGCTTAGGAAAACGAAAGGATCACAGGATGTTTATTCCCAATTTTTCTTCTTCATTCTTATTCAGTATTCTATTTTGAGACCAAGATTGAAATTCATTGATTTAATCAAATATCAAATCTAAAACATCACAAAAGGTTGACTTCAAATATGTGCATTAGGCCTTTTCGGGTATTCTTTTTTAAATAAATAACCCCAGAATTCAAATTACAGTGGCAATTCACTTCTTTTTACTTGCTTTTCATTCTGGAAAATTATATCTCATAAAAAGAGAGATCAAAGTCACTAAAGTATACACGGTTCAATTAATCCATATCTCAAGGGGTTTAGGGTAATCTATGTAATTTGTGCTCGTTGGGGCAATGTTTTCGGTTTTCCAAAGGGAAATGTTCCCATTTGTTTTAACATTAAAATTTTTTCTCGTTCTCTTTACCTGTTATTGAAAGTTTCCCAGGTTAACTTAATTCATAGGGCTACAATGCAATTCACAAGAGATTTCCGGGATTTGTATTTTCCCGTTGGCAAAAACATTTCCATCAAAATGAAACAGTTGATCATTCTGAAACAAGAAAATTATCCGTATATATCATCCCTTCAAATGAAAAGTGCAGATAAAAAAATCATAAGTTCGAAACATACAAGTGCTTTGAAACAATTTCTGTTCTCTCCTTAAAATATCGTTTCTCTTCAAAAACAAAATGCTAGAAACTTTCCATAAATGGGCCTTCCTTATATGAAACATTTTATAATGTTCCTAACGTAGGCACTATACAATTGAATAGTAACTAGTACTTTGATTTGTCAATGTGCTTCTGCCAAACAATAATTCACTTTACATTTGGTAGCGTTCTATATGTTCTTTGTGTCATGAAATCGCATTATGGTAGTGATCAATTTAATGAAAAAAGATTAATCTCGTTTGCACGCAAACATTTCAGGTATGATTTGGAGGTTTGGTTTAATTTTTTTCAAAACAGTTCAATGTATTCAATGCCTGACAGTATAAGTTTATAATGTTTGCATCACACATACGATATTATAATGACTCCAAAATTCATCCACTTATGTCGAGTCTCTCAATGGGGAGTTTCTCGATTTGCAGCTTTCGGATCCATTACCAATTTGTCACTATAATCGCTCGGTGTGTAGTGCCTCCTGAACTCAGTCAGTCCCCCCCTTCCTGAATACTCGCATGCAGATTTCCCACCTGTTTATAGCTTTGATTAGGGCATCACTCTCGTCCCACAGGCGCATCTGGTGTCTTATTTGTGACCCTCACGACGATACGCCTCTGTACTTCATTCAGCACTTGCCAGGCTATCGCCTACACCGTTGCTGGATTATATCAGAAGCTCAAACCCACGCTCTCACAGCTCAATCTTCCCGCGCAGAGTCAGGGGTCGTATTATAGTGGCCTAGACTCTTATCGATGTTTTTCCGTGTTCTAAATCTACACTTATGGCAGAGTTAAGAGATATATATGGCTTCCTACATGAAAAACAAGCATCGGCTGGATGTCAATAAAGCGGCTGCTAAAAATTCTAGAGTCCTTAAAGATTAAACTTCAAAAGGACAATGCAACCATACGTTGTGACATATATTATTAGGGCCGTGCAATAGACATACATACTATCTTACCTGTGTGGTAAATATGGAGAATTCCACTTCCTTTTATTTCTAGTACTGGTTGTGACAGACGTTTTGACGATGCAGAGCCAATGCTAGGAAATGAATATCTAAATTAAGATTGACTTGTACCAAAATTCCACTTGCAATCCTGTCCTTGACATGGCATTGCAATCTATGGTCCAGAGTAAAATATCCGTCTCCCACAAACATCTTACATTTATGATATACCACGTCACCTATCATTCTATAGGATATTTTTCAATTATCGATGCTTTTGTTAGGTTTTCCGACGAGAACGTCCCGGGACAAAAAAGTGGCCGGAAGAAGAAATGATAATTTTTGGGTATTAAATTTCGGGAGAGTAGAGTAATATTATATTGTTTGTCTTAATACTTATAGGCTGTTATTCTACTTCTTTTTAGGATCAGCGCGTTACTCTCGATGGTTGGTATAGCCAATCATTAATGTCCGCATACTTCATAAGACATTCTCATTTCCTTTTGGTCCATGATATTTGTCTTCAGTCTCATACTTCATAGTTTGATACCGAAGTTACCAGCGAACACCGGACTGGACTTCAAGACGCTGATTGCTGCCTATATTCGTCTCGCAGCATGCCGTACTGTTCAAACTTATCTAAATCCTAGCATGATGTAGAGAGGTGGAGATAACAGGGAAACTCGATCAATTAGCGAGGTGCCAAACGGAACTGTACTTACAATGTACAAAATGTAACTACTTGGAGCGTGATAGTTCACGTATGATGGCGAGATTAAGTTGCTTTTGAGAGTGTTACTGACATTTCTCCGCACGTTTAATCGATGGTGGTTTTCAATACATACGAGTTCACGCTTCAATTCAAGAACTATGGAACTAGGAATAGGCGAAAGGAGGTGGAACTTATCCACGCAAGAGATGATTGGTGATGTAGAACAGCTCTTATTGGAATACAGGTCATGCTTTTTCACTTTAATTGTTAGAATATTTTTTTTATTTCGAGGAATTAATTGGCGGCAACCCCATTAACAGAACCTCTTCTCAAGGCTTGTAACATTCCAAATCCGATTCACTGCCCTACCTCCCGCATTTTTAGATGGTTGAACGGGGAGTAAGATAGACACTTATATATGTCGCCACTTAACTGATCTAGAGTTTTGAGGTGGTCACATTGAAATTTTTACTAATCGGACGAATTGTGGGTTCTGTGGCGTTGTCCCATATTCCGGTGGATAAAACGGACTGTACCCGAGTTAGCGAGTGGCAAAAAAGAAATTGGCTTGTACTTTGATGGCGATAGGAATGCCACTAACAAAAACATCTCCAATAGTACATAATGCTGCGCTGCCGGATATCCACGTCCCTTTGCCTCTTCATGTTGCCAGTTGCTACTCCACTATACAAAATTCGCCGTATCTCCTACATTGGTCTATCATCAAGTTAAGTAGGGTGATGGGTAGGAACTGACAGCAAGAACTTGACGTATGAGTTCTCGTTTCATGGATAATGACAGCTGGACATATTCTGTGAATTACTTATACTCGATTAAAATTATGGCGGGGCACATTATCCTTATACGGTAAAGATTGGGTTCCACGATTATACTGAATTTCCGCTTTTAGTGTTCAAATCAGTGGATATGACTGATTGCCCATCTTAATACCATATGGAATGGCCTTGGTTTTAAACTAGACTTGTTTCCGATT
>CAJDSM010156788.1:0-13621 GCA_903981925.1 Ostrea lurida
GGCTATGTCCTCAACACCTTATATGACCAACACCACCTTGCTATTCTGGAAAAGCCAAGTCACCAAGTCATCACATAGTTATAAAATGATAATCTTGCCATAACATATGATTGAAAGCTTTATCTTAATAATAGTTCAACGATAATATGGACTATGCTCAAACATTTTTGCGCAATGTCGTTCATTATCGCCCCTTGATGGGAGCCTAGTCCCTTCTTTTTGAAGAGCATCTTGTACCCCCTTCACCAAAGATGAATTATTAATACCAAATTCCCCTAAATGACCAAAGTGGATCTGAGAAGAATTTTTTTTTTTTACCGGCTATGACAAAATTTTGATTTCCTATTTTTGCCCTAACCGACCCCCAGAGGTCAGGATTCTTGAATCAAATTGAAAAAAAAAAAACAAAAAAAATCTAAAAAACAATTCTCCTACTCTATATCAGGAGGCTTTTGTGGGAAATATTGTTTCTTCTTGGCCCAATGGTTTCTTGAGAAGATATTTAAAGATTTTCCCTATAAAAACTTTGATCCCTATTGTGGCCCCAACGTATACCCTCGGGGGTATGCTTTGAACAAACTTGAATCTCCAAAATACAGAAATAGGCGAAGGTAACATTCGTGTGGTTTTGTGAGTGTTTTAAACGTAAAAATATACCAGAAAAGCTTTCAATAAAAATTCAGCCTTTATGGCCCAGTGGTTTTTCTTGTAGAAGAAGATTTTTAACAAGACTTTTCCATATTATATATGCAGATGTAAAACTTTTCCCCCTATCGTGGCCCACCGTAGTGACCCCGGGGTCGATGATTGGAACAAACTTGAAAAAATCCTCACTATATCAGGGAAGCTGTATTATAAATTTCAGCTTTTCTGGCCCAAGTGGTTTTGGAAGAAGATTATTTTAAATGACACCACCCTGATATTTTTTTGCATTTTCGTGATTATCTCCCTTTTGAAGGACATCCTTCATTTGACAAACTTGGAATTCCTTCCACCCAAAGGATGATTTTATTTGACCAAGCAGTTTGGTTTTTAAAATTTGCCCAGTAGGTTCTTGAGCAGGGAGTCGAAAAGATAGTGAAAGTTAACAGACAGACGACAGACGAACGGACAAACAAAATCAGAAAAGCTCGACTTGAAAGACCCTCGGTTCAGCGTTGAGCAAAAAAAGGAAAATATCTTAAGTATATACGTAGAAGGTAAGTGATTATTAACATAACTATGCAATAATGTGTGTGAAGAGAAGGGATCAATTTGAAAAGGCCGCCATATTTTTAATATCTATAATCAGACACTAATACAAAAAAAAGTCATTTTTCCAAGAGAAATGCATGCATACAATGTTAGCGTATGCCACCCCCTCGCCAGAATTATTAAGACTTTTCCAGAATTCGTGGAGAAACATTGTGCTTCTGCTGTAGACCTTGTCCAAAGAACAAGCCCATACGGCTCAACTGACGATCATTTATATAAAATTAGTTAAGGCGGATCCAGAAGGGGGTTCCGGGGAAATAGTCCTCCTTAAAAAAAAAGTAAACTCATTTTGAGCGTCCCACCTCTTTTTGGAATAACAAAAAAATTAATCAGTACAGCAGTAGCAACAACAACGCCCCCCCCCCCCCCCCCCCCCCCCCCCCCCCTCTTTTCCAACCATCCCTGGATTCGTCGCCTGAAAGATATATACCGTAATGATAATTTTTTGAGGTCCAAAAAAATAAAATAATTTTCGGCAGGTTTTAATATTCCAACATCTATCAGTGATTAGAATCAGGACCTTCCAAAGCGCTTCCCCCTTTCTGTTCCGATGTCGGCACAGAGAACACAAAAAAAAAAAAAAAAAAAAAAAGGGAGGCACGGGTGGGATATACGAGATTGAAGGTCTGGGTTTTTCATATTCCAAACTGCAACAGCGTAGAAAATTAGTATATGAAACTGAGACAGCAAATTTTCATAGGTAGTGCTGGGAGAGGGACAATATTTAGATCACCAAGCAATAAAGCCCGCAATAACCCGTTTTTTCCAGTTTATTGAATGAAATAACAAATATGCATTAAGATAATTGCGTAAACCGTAAAAATGATTCATTAGGATCTCGTAATGTATTTTGCAAGTTTGATCATTTTTGATATGAAACCAGACCTTCCAATCTCAAATCTTCCACCCAGCCGGCTCCCCCCCCCCCCCCCCCCCCCCCTTTTATTTTTTTGTGTTTCTCTGTCCGACATCGAACAAAACAGGGGGAAGCAAGGGGGTAAGGTTTAGAAGAAGGTTCTGGTTTTAATCCAGACTGATAAATGTTTGGAAATTATTAAACCGTTGAAAAATATTTTATTTTCGGACCTCAAAATATAAATATAATTCTTTCAAGGGGCGAATCCAGGGATGTTGGAAAAAAACGAGGGGTTTTTTGTTGTTGTTGTTACGTCTTGTTTACTATTTAATTTTTGGTTTTCAAGAATGGGCCCTCATGATCAAGAATTACTTTTACCGTTGCTTTTGCAAAAACTGTTCTAAGGGGTCTAAATTCCCCAGAAACCCCCTCTGGGGACCCGCCTAACAATTTTAAATATCGTCAGTATGGCATTAGGGTTTTGTTCTTGACAACTGTCACAGCAAAAGCGATCGTTTCTTCACGAAATTTTCTTTGAAAATATTGATTATTCCGGGAGGGGAAGATATGCACGATAACACATGCATGCTGCATGAATCTCCTGGAAAATGACTTTATGTCTGATTGTAGAGAATTTTAAAATAAGGCCTTTCAAAATATGATTCCCCCTTATCTTCAACACACCCACCGACTAACTTCCCACTTATTTGCATACGTTTTTGTTTGGTATAATTAATCACTTTTTTAACTTCCTAAATAACTGTTATAAATATTTCCCGTTTTTTTGGTTTTGTTTCGCCTAGGTTTCGTTCGTTTCGTTAGGTTATTCGTTCTTCATTTCGTTTTAGGTTTCGTTTTCGTTTAGGTTTCGTTTCTTTTCGTTGGGTTTCGTTTTTCGGTAGATATTCTTTTCGTTTCGTAGATTAGATTTCGTTTTCGATTTCTATTCGATTTTCGTTTCCGCCAGCTTTACAGTACCCTAAAAGAAATCAATTTATATGGGGAGGAAATTCATTTTGCTTCATTCAAAGCCTCCGAATTAGATTTTCAACAGAACAAAAGTTTATAAATTTTTTTTTTTCTGTCATTGAAAGTAATGAATATTTTTTCCATGAACTTGTGGAAACCGCCTGCTCCCAGAGTTACTGTGTTGCACCTTTAATATTGTTCATAGTGAAGTCGTCAATCTATCAAAGATTTCTCACTTACTACGTCTGTCGTGGGAAGTTTTTAATTAATACGATGTGAAGTAAATCCACGTAAATTGATACTGTTTAAATTTCCGTGCTTGATTTTGACTTTAATAGAATGCAAATAAAAAGGAAATAATTCAGATTGAATTCAGCCTATTGAAAGGGACATTGACCAAGTTTCAATTGGTGAAAATGTTCATAGAGTCATTCTTTATGCTTATACACATGCTCATTTTAAAGGTTTCTATATGGTCACACAAATGAATGTCATTTGTTGAGTTTCACAGTGAAGACTAGCATTACAATTCTTACATGTTTATGAAAACAAGGCTCGAGCATGTTTTGTTCTACCTATACCTGAATACTGCATATTTGCTAGTAACCGTTCGATATGTTAAACAAGATTTTGAAAAAAAATAAAAAGTTTCAAATTCATTCAATTTCGTCCAAAAAAATCAGTTTTAGTACGAAAACCATTTTGAAAAAAAATTTTTAAAAAACCCTGCTGGAGTCGAACCCGGGTCGAAAACTCCAGTTCAGGAATACACGTACACTAAACTTACTGAGCTAGTCGGTTAGTATTTTAATTTGAAATTATGATTTTGATGTATAACCCTGATATTATAACCTGTAGTGACTATTTTCATTCCATATTTCGAACAGGAAGTCAGCCAGTCACCGTGGGGTCCTTCCGGGCTCTAGAATAGGTCTCCAGCATCCAGGGGCGATCCAGAAATTCTGTTAGGGGGGGGGCATGGATTGTTTTTTCAAGCAGCAGGGGGCGCTCTGGGGGCTGCCCTTAAGTCCCCCAATGGGGGTCCAGGCAACGGCCTGTTCCGCGCCCCCGGAAGCTCCTGAATTTTAGTTGTTTTGGAGTTAAAATTTAACCATATTAATTAGCCCTCCGTAGGTGAAGTTACACCCTCTCCAGGGCCCTAACAGGATTTTCCATTGGGGGCCGGGGGATGACAAGGACTAAGGTATAGGATTTAAAGGCTGCTAGTCAGGTCCAAGCTGTGGTCCGAATACCCTGGTAGGTGGTCCAGGGGCGAAGCCCCGGAAGCTAAGAAATCTTTAGCATTTTCATTGCGTCTGGGCGGTTTTATAAGCCCTTAGAGGATCCCAGGATGGCCCTTGGGTAAGGGTCCTCTCATTGCGTCTGGGGGGTTGTTTTAGGCCCCTAGAGGATACAGAATGGGCCTCTGTAGGGGTCCAGCATCTTCAGTTAAAAATTTGGGGCGTGCACCCCCACTGGTTACAGCCTTGCTTTTTTACAAGCTAATTGACAGGCAGGTAAATATTTGGCACATTTATATATCCCCGAGTACCCTAAATCTTTTGAAATTTTAGGGGGCGTGGCTCCCCACCGCTCCCCTCTAAATCCGCCCAGTGCTAATCGATGCGCGCTGCGCGTGTCTCTCTTTTTATTCCCCCTCCATTCTCTCATCTCTCTCATCTCTCTCTCTCTTCTCTCTCTCTCTCTCTCTCCCTCTCTCTCTCTCTCTCTCTCTCTCTCTCTCTCTCTCTCTCTCTCTCTCTCTCTCTCTCTCTCTCTCTCTCTCTCTCTCTTTTTATAGGGCGGAGGCGCGTACGCCCGGTACCGCCTTTCCATTAATTCCGCGCCATGCGGCATCTCATTTGCGTGTCGTAAAAGGCGACTGAATGGGGCGGTCACTTCGATGAGACCGGAAAAACCCAGAGGGCCCCGTGTCACAGCAGGTGTGGCACGATAAGATCCCTCCCTGCTCCAAAGCCCTGACGTGCCGAGCATAGGCCTAAATATGTTGCAGCCCTCACCCGGGCATTGGTGAGCGTCTCCGTAATGAGTGAAATATTTCTCGGTCGTTAATTCTGAACACAATTGTGTCTTCCCCCTCTCATCTTTCTCTCTTTTTCCCCCTCTTGCCGCTTTTTTCTATTTAGCTCAACCTGAGGCGAAGGCTTCAAGTGAGCTATTTCTGAGTCGCCTTGTTGTCGTCGATTACTGTCTGTCTGTCTTGTTAACCTTTTTCATCGATTTTTCGACCATTCTTCTCAAGAACCGCTGAGGCCCATGTTCAACCAAACTGATACAAATTATCCTTGGGTAAAGGGAATCAAGTCTTGTTCAAATGAAGGACCGACCCCCATCAAAAGGGGAGATAATCACGAGAAATGCAAAATAGTGTGGTGTCATTTAAAAATCTTCTTCTCAAGAACCACTTTTGGACCAGAAAAAGCTGAAAATTTATTATAGAAAGCTCTCTGACTTATACGTGGAAATTTAAGGTTGGTTCAAATCATGACCCCGGGGTACGATGGGGCCCCAATAGGGGATCAAAGTATTGAGCATGTGATTATATAGGAAAATCTTTAAAAATCTCTTCGATCAAAACCACTGAGGCCAGGAAAGCTGACATTTATATGGAAGCTTCTAATATAGAGGATTTTTTCAAAGGTTTTTCAAATCATGACCCCGGGGTACGATGGCCCAATAGGGGAGCAAAGTATTTAACATAATTATTATATAGAAAACAGTCTTTAAAAATCTTCTTCTCAAGAACCACTGGTCAGGAAAGTCTGAAAATATATGGAAGCGTTCCTGATTATAAGGAGATTCAATTTTGTTCAAATCATGACCCCCAGGACACGATGGGGGGCCAAAAAATAGGGGATCAAAGTTTTACATATGATATATAGGCGAAAATCTTTAAAAATCTTCTTCATCAAAGAACCATTGGGCCAGGAAAGCTTGACATGTTACTATGGAAGCTTCCTGCTATAGAGGAGATCAAGTTTTGTTCAACTCATGACCCCCGGGGGGGTACGATGGGCCCCAATAGGGGGAGATTCAAAGTTTTACATATGATTATATAGGAAAAATCTTTAAAAATCTTCTTCTCAAAGAACACTGGGCTAGGAAAGCTGAAATTTGTTGGAAGCTTCCTGATATACGAGAGAGTCAAGTTTGTAAAATCATGATCCCGGCGGATATACATAGGGAAACTCTATCTAAATTCTTTCTTCTCAAGAACCACTGGGCCAGGACAAGCTACCATTTATACTTGGAAGCTTCCTGATGTAAGAGAAGATTTCAATTCTTGTTCAACATCATTAATCCCCGGAGTCGATGGGGCCCCAATAGGGGTCCAGTTTTACATATGATTATATAGGGGAAAGTCTTTAAAAAATCTTATCTTCTCAAGAGAACCACTGGACAGAATAGCTGAAACTTTATGATATAAGCGTCCTGAGTATAGTGGAGATTCAAGTTTTGTTTCAAATATGACCTCCAGGGTACCGGTATGGTGGGCCACAATAGGGGATCGAAAGTTGTATTACATTGAATAATATTAAAAATTGTCTTTCTGCAAGACCAAAAGACAAAGCATTTACGCTTTAAAAACTTCCTAGATATAGAGTAGAATCAATTTTGATCAGATCATACCTCCGGGGGTAGGGCAAGCCACCAACAGGAGATCAAAGTTTTTGCATTAAAATGGTTCCTTCTCAGAACCACTGGGAGGTAAATTTAAGAAACTTTGAAATTCTCTTTTCTAAACACCACGGCTGAGCAAGGGCAAGGTCTTCACGTGAGCGATGTGTTCATTGGGCCTCTTGTTCTTCTGTTCTTTTTGTGTATACAAAAAACAACAAAAAACCAACCCAACCCAACCCAACCCCCAACGACCCGCCCCAAAAAAAAACACTGAGAGCGGATTTCACAGTAGAAGATCATTGTATGACTTGCTTTCCTATCTCTTTTGTTACCTTATGTTATGTAATTACATGCTGTTAAAATTGTAATGAATAAATATGTTTAAACTAAAACCTGGAAAAAGAAAAAGAAAACTGATAAATAAAACATTATTTAAAATAAATAAATCAATACTAAATCCATCATAAGATAAAACATAGAAAAATAAAGCACTCTTCCCAAAAAAAAAAAAAAAAAAAAAAAAAAAAAAAAAAAAAAGAGAGAACGGAAAAAACCCTCCAAAACAAAACAAAAACCAAAAAAATCAAAAGAAGCACCCCTCCCCCCCAAAAAAACCCAACCAAAACCCCCAACCCAACCCCAAACGAACTAACAAAAAACAAACAAAACCAATCAAACCAATAAACAAAAACCAACCAACGCCAACTTAAAAAACAAAATTATGAAGCTGTTTTTCATAAATATTTTCATTATTTTCCAACCCTATTTAGGTCTACTCTCACTCTGGTCGATTTTACTGGATGGTATGAAAGTCACATGACTCCAAAAATAATAATCAAGTACGTCGGTTCGATTTGTCTTTATTAATTACAACTTTTATTTATTGTAAATCTATTTTATATTTTCTTTATCATTTTATGTTTTACAATATAGATCTAGAATTAATGGCAAAAAAACTTCTCTGACATTACAACCTGCACCTTGCAATGAAAACAGCTCTTGGCTAGAACGTGCAGAAGTTCAAATACAGTACATTGTGTACGGAGCGCTAAACCGCTTTGCATTTGGAGGGACATTTTGGGTAGTTTAAGCAATTAATAATGTAAACATTGTTTGCATATCTATGCCTCTTAAAAGAAGAAGAAATTCTGGACATGGAGATGGAAGCGACCGCGATATTAAGGGTAGTAGGTAAGTAAATTTGGACAACAGAAAATACCCCACCGCCATTTTGTGTAGTTTTACTACATTACAAAGGAGAAAAACACTTTTTGTTTAATTCATATGAATGTAAACTTTGAAAAACTTAGGCGTTATTATTTCAGTAGGCTCATTGCTGTAAAACGTGGGAGTGAAATCGATGTAAAATGAGAAATTCGACAAGTATAAAGCCTTCATATCGATAAGAGTCAGCCATCTTGAATTGTGTTTTGATGTTTCTATCACTGACAACTTGTTATGTTGTAGCATTAGTGTTGACAGCACCGGAATAGCTAGTGAGAAAGGTTCGAAAACATGTGGTAAGAAGGAGGACACAGGCGTTCAACACGAAAAAGCATCGACCCCGAAATCTGCAAACGTCAAATCAAGTGGCAACAGAAACAACGGGGAGGCGCGCGTCGGCGCTTGCACCCGGTCGAGGATAGTAAAGAAACCCAAGAGGGATCTGAGCCCCCCGGAGTCCCCTGTTAAGAAACAAGGTTGGTTTAGATTAGTAGAATTTTGTGTGAAGACCAAGCCTTTTAAAGAAAGTGTTAACATATGAAAAATAAATAAAAGTGCATGGTAATGTGTAAACAAATTGATATGGCAGAATTTTCAATCTAGGCTAAACAAGGCGCGACTAGAATGTCTGATTACTTTTTTGAGTAAATTTTTAAAGCATTTTATTCCATATTTTTCCAGTCCAAAAGGAGACCAAGTCTAATACACCAGAAATAAAAACAAAAAGACAGTGGGAGCTGTGGAGCTCTGAAGACAAAGATGCGTTCTTCGAGGCCTTATTTGAGGTTTGGTGTTTAGATTGTTATTTACTTTAGAAATAAATTTCTTGAGTGTGTGAACTGTAATGCTTTACATGGGTATACTTCAAGGTGTGTGCTAGTGCTTCCTGAAAAGTCCGCCGACATGAAAACATCACAGTTCATACCCTCACATATTTTATTCATCTCTAATATTCATCATTTTATTTGCATTGCTGTAAGAATTTCCAGCCATTTAAACAGATGTACTACAAATTTATCAACGTTCATTCACATATTGTCCACAACTGCAGCACATTCTAGAGGAAATGGTCATCATTACTATATGCCACTTTGTAGATACGTCAGAGTTACTTCCCTTTATAGAACTGCTCAAAACGAAATGTTTTCATGTGGGATTTGGACAGAAGTCACAAATACTCATCACTGCATAAGGGAACATACAGTTTCATCACCTAAATTCGACTGAATCAGATACACAAGTTAAATAAAGAATAACACAAACTAAATAAAGAATAAATTAAAAAATTCATTGAATTCTTATTATATCACGTTATTTTGTTGCTCGTATGTATCTTATCTAGGATATTATATGCAAATACAACATTGGTTTAGTTTCCACTTTGGTAAAACATTTCTTTTAAAAGTAATATGTATTTCCTACATTTACATATTTAAACAGAAGCTGCTTTTAATACATTTATCGTCTTCCTCATTGACTGTATGTCCATTCTTTCCCATTCAAGCAAAGTTCCACTAAATACACCTCCTACACTGAAAGGATATAAATTTCGAAACTGGCTTATATGTAACGACATCAAAGGCAAAAAACATCAATCTGAGTATATGATGATTGGCCGAGGCTGTAGTGTTTTTAGCTCACTTGAGCCGAAGGCTCAACTGTTATACCCCTATTTATGTCATCTCCGTATTTTGTGACAACTCCAGATTTGTCAGTGAGATTGAATCTTGTCAGTTTAAGAATTTCTTTTACGAGTCTGTTTTTACATTATATTCAAAAAGAGCAAAATTTATATTGTCGTAGAAACTTTATTCAAAACTTGAATTTAATGAAAATATGATCAACTGGTCATTCTCTTGCTTTGGGACAAAAGTTCCTGAAATACAATAACCAACATTAAAATTTAATAACCTGTTTATAACTTCGCAGCTATTTTCGAACTCAGAAACTGTTGTTTTTTTTTTTTTTTTTAAGTTGGCAGAGTTGGAATCAACTGTAGCTGTTTTGACTTAAACCGAAACCAGGTTCGATGTGGTTATAATTTCACAGAACTTTCACTTCGCCGTGAATCGGTTATTACGCTTAACTGCCAAAGAACTCATCGCATTGTTCGCCGAAAAATCGTTGCACATTACTCCTATCTCTCCTTACGAAGCCCCAAAGGACTCCATATGCTGTGTAAAATTATATATTCGATAAGCGTGTTTTATACAGCCAATAATTTTGATTTTATCACTGGCAATGAGCACATGAGAAAATACACTGTGTTGCAACATAACTAAGCAAATGACACAAATGCTTCCTTTTGAAGAAGCGGCAAGAAAATTACCCGAAAGAATTATCAATACGTGCATTCTTTCGCTGGCAGGTTATCGGCCATTTTTTAAAATCCATATTCAATTGACATAGACCTCAGCATCAACGGAAGAATGTTTTACAACTCTGTCTATGCGAATGGAATTATTCAAGGGTCAATACACGACGATAATAACACCAAATTTATAAGCATTAAATAATTAGAAAAACGGACAGCAACTTCTGATAATATTCCGATTTATTTTCGGGAACATGAAAAAGACGTTCAGTTTGGGTCTCAAAAATCCGTTACAATTACGGAGAAGAAAATCGTATAACGAAGGTAAACAAGTTTTGAATAGTAGCATTTACAACTGCAGTGATAATACTAAACGGGAGTGGATCTGCGACGTTCAAAAAACGGTCCATTGAGTGACTTAAACTGGACCAGAAAAATTTAAGGTTTTAAAGGTTTAGTGCGTAACCCCCCCCCCCCGCTTTCCATTTCTACAGTTTGAAATTGGTCACAAACACAATAATATCGCGATATTTGGCAAGATTTAAAAGATACAAAAACAACAAAAATAATGTATAATAATATTATAATATGTGAATATGCATCTACAAAAGCAAAGTTACAGACAAAACTATATCATAATCAAAAAAGTTAAAATAAAATATCTTATATCGACCAAAACATAACCTACCCACTGAAAAAATAGGGGCCATACTGAAAGTTATATTCTTTTTATGTGGTATAGAGAAAAAATAACTAAATTTTACCTACCTACGCACCCTACAGTCTCCAAAAAACGGGTCCGGAAAGGGCGCCAAAGACAAACAATATTCTTTTAATTTTTTAATGGCCGCTTGGTTTAAAAAACGGAAGCGCACGAACGGACAAAAGACCAATTGCAATAGGTCACCTGAGGGTTTACTCAGGTGACCCTAAAAAACTGCCGGCTTCAAGGGACCTGTATAGAATTGTTAGATAGACCGCGTGACTTCAGTTTGACTCGGGGAAAAACTATTTTTATCGGAGAAATAATCAACATTATTACAAATGGATTTGCCAGAGAAGAGAATAAATAATTGATCCGGTGATGACACAGACAATAGGAAGATCGAGAGAGAAGTTGTAGATTGAAGAAGGAATTATAGGTTGAGAGAGAAGTTGAAGAGGGAGAGACAAGATTTTAGAGACACGAAGAACGTGGGGGTGAGAAGAATGGAAAGATAGGAGAAAAGTGAAAGAACGGAGCTTATTATTAGTGGGAATATTTAGATAGTTGACAAATGAGGACTACAGAGTGCAAAAGAAGAGGAGAAAATTGATAAGCAGAGAAGAATTTATGAAACCTGTCAGTTGAAAAAGGAGAAATTGAATCTTACAAATTAGTATTATTTTGGAATAAAAATATTTGCAAAAACTTTAAAAAAGTAATGTTTTTTTCCGGAACTGACAAAAATTTAGTTTGGGCTGACACTAATTTCTGCAATGTTGTCCAGTCCAAATGGTCTGACACTTTCCAAAAAATTTTTTCAAGAACGTCTTGACTGGCAATTATCTGTAGAAATTAAATCTTGTGCATTTGAAATTAACATTAATTAAATAACAGAATGCACCAAAATTATAAGTGTTATGATTTAAAGCCATACAAGGCTGTAACTAGATGGGATATTATTCCAAACTATCCCGATTAATACAGATTATATAATAATTAATGATGCCGTATCCAAAAATAAAAAAGAGGAACCTCACCTTATGCTAACATATCTGAATTGTTATATTCAAGTAAACTACAATTTCTGTATATTTTCTATTATTAGAAAATACGCCTAACATAATTCTGATATTTGCTAACCGACCGAAAATACTTGACTGAGCAATTCTTTATTTTTAAAAAATATCTGAACTGGACAGAGAGTTTATTTTCCCACCTTGTTGTGCAAAGAAGACTATCTTAGATTAGTGTGAACGTAAGTTAAAAAACGCTTTATAATGTGGATACAAAGCAAACGTTGAGCGATCAACAATTGTAAAACAAGAGGACACCATGGGCCACATCGCTCACCTGAGCACTGCATTCAACTAAGACAGAGCAGATAGTGCAACTTATAAGCCCCCACATATTGTGAGTCTCGCCCCACCCAAACCTCGAGGTGAGAGGGGGCTTATTTCTAAAAAACCTTAGAATCTTACACCATTCAGGAAGCTTCAGGTAAAGATAGTCCAATCGTCCTGGTTTATAAAAGAGATTTACTTAAAAGAATTTATCCCCACTATTTGCATTGTAAAAATATGATCCTCATTGTAGGGCCCCACATTACCCCAGTAAGGGTCATGATTTGAACCAAACTATTTATCTTCACTATATCAGGAAGCTTATTTCTGGCCAGTGGTTCTTGAGGAAGAAGATTTTTAAAAGGTATTTTTCCATTATAATAATCATAGTAAAACTTTTTTGAATCCTCTACTTAGGGCACCACTCGTACGCACCGGGGATTCAATGATGTTGACAAACTGAATTACTCTGTATCAGGAAGGATTCCATATAATAAATTTCAGCTTTTCCGGATCCAGTGATTCTGGAAGAGATTTTTAAGATTTTACCTATATATAATTTATATGTAAAACTGAGATCCCCTAGTATGTGGCCCCCATCGTTACCCCTGTGTCATGATTGAAACAAACTAGCAATGTCCTCATATATCCAGCGAATGCTTCCATAATAATATTATCAGCCATTTCCTGGCCCAAGTGTGTCTCTTGAGAAGAAGAGTTTTCAAAGATTTCCACTATATAATCAATATGTAAAACTTTTGTCCCCATTATGGGCCCCATCATACCCAGCGGGTCATTGATTTGAAACAAACTTTGAATCTACCTTCTATATCAGGAAGCTCTTCATATATAAATTTTCAGCTTTTCTGGCCCAGATGGGTTCTTGAAGAAGAAGATTTTTTTTTAAAAGATTTTCCCTTATATATTCACCATGTATAAACTTTGATCCCTTTGATGCACCGCATAAGTTACCCCTGGGGTCATGATTCTGAACAAATACGAATCTCCACTCAATATACTCAGGAAAGCCTTCATAATAATTCAGCCTTTTGCTGCCAGTGGTATCTTGAGGAAGATTTTTAAATGACACCACCCATTTTTTGCCATCTTCGTTGTATTATTTCTCCCTATCTGCATGGCGGGCCTGGTCCTTCATTTGAACAAACTTGATTTCCCCTTTACCAAGGATAATTTTTTTACCAAGTTTGGTTGAATTTGGCCCAACGTTTCGTTGAGGAAGAAGATCGAACAATGTGGAAAAGTTAAACAGACGACAGGAACAAAAGGCGATCAGAAACTAGCTCACTTTGAGGCAA
>CAJDSM010156869.1:0-11239 GCA_903981925.1 Ostrea lurida
ATTAAGAGTTCCCAAATCATTACTATTTGGTCATTATTGTGGGTCGTCCACGGAAAACTTTGTCTCCAAGTACTTTCAACTACGTGAGGTCTTGCACACTGTAAACAATCATTGTGGTAACAGATATTATGTTATAAGCTCATAGTAACTGGATTAATGTATATAGATTATTCAATCATATTATAATAGAATAAATATCAAGAAATATTGTACCTCCTAAGAAGCTATAATCAAAGCTTTGAATCGACCTAAGAAATGTTAATTGTATATTGTTTTCACTGAACTGCATTTTGTTACTATCAAATTAAGTCTTCATAAATCGAATCCTCTTTCCATATCTTGAGTTTGCTGATATAATAAAGCATAATTTAATTTCCCCTGGAAACATATTGCCAAGTTTATGGAGTTCGATCTTTTAATGGATGATTTTAGTTAGACATGTCCACAAGAAACTGAACTGATATCAACCAACTGATCACAAACATTGCTGAGGCTACACGTATATATTTTATAACACTAGGTGTCACTTTTTCAGCAATATTTGTTTTCTGAGAAGACGGTGACATTTGTGTTAGAGCAGCTGGAGAACCTAAATAAAACACATGTATTGTGTTTAGGAGCACCAAGGTGTGTAAAGGCTATTGTATGCAATGTTATATATTTCATGGTATATTGAAAATGTATTTATAAACTGTGTATGAGACAATTGATTTGACAATTTTAAATATTTTTATACAGAATACATGAAGCCATTTAAGGACTTTGAGGGGCAGTCTCGTCGTTCATGTTTTTTATAATTATTTTGTCCTCTCTGGTAGTAACCGATACTTGCCAAGTGTTTATGCCATACCTGTTAGGCCTCATCTTTGTGTAGAGGATGGGGGGATTCTGTTTGTTTATGTATTTTAGTTTAGACATGTCCCACCTAGAACACCTGAGTAGTGTACTTTGGAGTAGGTCTACCTGATCTTTGTTTGTTTATTGTTAATCACAAACATTTGGCTGCTGGGTCAATCCTAACCAGTAGGTAGTACTTTATATTTCACAAACACTACGGTGTCACTTTTTCAGCAGAATATTTGTGTTTTGTCGTTGAGAAGATCGTGGTGAACATTTGTGTTAGATGGCAGCTTGGGAACGCTTAATAAAACACAGTGTACTTAGTGATTTTAGGGCAGCTACCATGATATTGGTGTTGTTGATAGGTTACTTATCTGTTTTTGTATAGCCAATGTTATAGTGTTATATATCCATCGTACCATGTAATTACTTATAGGAAGTGTAGGTTTAAAATCTGTCTGTGTTGTATGAGACAATCTTTATTTGATATTGACAATTTTAAATATTTTTTATACAGATGTAATCCTACGTTCAGTGAGAAGAGGCCTATTTGATTGGAAAAGCGCGAATACATAGGTATGGTGGTGGTTATACTTTATATGGTTGATGCTTATTTTCTGCCAGTAGGACTTGGGGGTCTGTGTATTGTAGTGTATGAGTGCTAGATATGTAGTGTTTGAGTGTTCAAGATCCTTTTTCAATCATTGGTTTGGCACTATCCACCATCAAGTCAGCCACTGCGTAGATTCTCGGTTGGGAGTTACGTGTTTTCTTATCGTTCCTGACTTCATTATAGCTATTGGCGCCGCTTCACCATAACCAGCTTGAACTAGACGTGATGGTTCGCTTGGCGCTCTGATATGTGTATGTCTCGGCTAGTTTTTGTGATTGTGTGGATTTTCGTGGGGTTCTCATTCGCGATCATGAGACTCTTGAACTAAAATCTGGAGCGGATGCGTCTGTGTCGGCGGCATGTTTGATTTATTTGGTTCATGCTCACTTGTACCAAGTAGAAAGCATACACTTCTGCTACATTGCCTGGCGGGTCCTTGTTATGATATATGGTCTTAATATATATAGATGGTTAGATCTCACCTTATCATACTGATTTCAGTATCAGTATAACTTATCCCAGTTCATTATGGATACTGTTTTTTTGTGCCCAGGTGAGGTAAGAGCTTTCTACTGTTTTTCGTTTTTGAGAAATTATTAATATTTGTGATTTTGAGTGTGAGTGTGGTTACCTACCAGATAGAGACTTATGGGGAATTTTCTGTTGTGCTTTGGTGAGGACTAAACTCTCAGTAAAGAACACTAACAATTCAGCACAGCACCGAGCGGTATTATTGTTTATAAGAAAATTATAAATAAAGTATGATAATTAGATAAAAACCTACCAAGTTAGGACAGATCTTTTTAGCTTATCGGGAATGCATGTTGGACTGGTTTTTTGTTTCTCTTTTGCAGATTGGCTAGTGCTTGTTGATATTGGAAGCTAAAACACTACAGCAAGACTACAATGATAACCATGCCTTTTCCAAGCCTAAGCACTACTTCTTAATGGTGAGGAGTCTGTAAGATCGTCATTGTAACGCTAAGCTGTCCCTCTGTGTGGTTGTTGTGTTTTCTAGCTTGTGATCAGGGTTGCCATATTAGTACACTTATCGAGATTCCACCTTAGGTTGGCGGCGGTCATGTTGGAGGGCGGGTCTGTTTGTTTGCTCTCTAATTTGCTTTTCTGTACCTTACCAGGATAGAACTAACTTCAGACTTTGTGACAGAGACGACAATCATGTTGTGTATTTCACTAGATTTCATTTCCTAAATGTACTTTTAGTTTTCAAAGAGTACAGGGCCAAAATAACACAAAATCACACATGAATGACGAGTCTCGCGCGAGCCTCTGGCGTGGTAACGCAGCGTGCATTCGATTTTACTTTTGTTTGAATTCTCGTCTCGCTATTACTCGGCTAGGATTTTTGTGGTTTTGTTATACCTACACCATGTTAGCAGCACCGTTACTATATATTTAGTTGAGGGATGATAGTACGGCATAAGATTTTTGTATACTTTTTGTCTATTTGCCCAAATAATTATATTACGAACAAATGTGCATTGTGACATTATATGAGAATTTGATTAAGTGGTGCATAGTTTTAACCAGAGGATTGGCACTACGCACATGTTTTATGGTCATAATATAGCATTAGCGCGTGAGTCTGTGGGTTTGAATGATTGTCTGTTTTGATTTATATTTTTGGTACTCCAAGATTGTGTGTATTTTCCATACCAGCTAGGAGCTATTTAAATCCCACCACACCTTTTTGCGCAAGGACAGCATGGTCAGGGAATGTGGTCTGGGTTTTTATCCTTGTGATGTATATAGCTATATGGGACAGGGCTTTTTTTCTGATTGGTCTATGTATAAACTTGTACTCGCAGTAGTGATACTTTGGTAACAAGAGAGGGCTGCATGTCTTAGTTTATGAATCTTCCTAGTACCTTTATAGAAATTAGGTGCATATTATATAGTTTATAACCAGTCAGGAGCGATTTCTATGGTATTGAGAAAGGCCAAAGGTGCATAGTTTTGTTTAATTTTGATAATTATTTGATTCGAATGCTCGTGGCCGTCCACCCGTAGTTAGGTAAACTTGTGTGGGAGCCCGGTCCTGGTGTCTGTATTATGTTATTTATTAGTCTTTGTGTTAATTCCTAGCTACCTTGGTGTTAGGTTCTTAAAATATATGCCATTAAGGAGGGGTTTTGACTGGTTTTAGTGTTTTGCTAGCATTACGGCGGCAGTTGCAAAGACATGTGATTGTTCTCTCTGTGGTTTGGCGACTTTCTGTCTAATTGTTTTGTTGTCTTGACTGTATTCGTTTTTACCACACACTTTTTACATGCATATTACTTTTCACAAAATGAAATTTTGTCAAATATCGTTCCATTATTCTATCCTTTATGATTAGCTCCAGCTGATCTATTGCACTGTCCATTCTTTGTGGTTCTTTTCCTTACTTCATTGGAGGAAGAGGGGATTATTGCTGCCGTTCAAGAGATTGTTCAAATGCTGGATTACAAGGTAAGCGAACAATAACCTGATCTCCTGTCTTTCTCATTTCACTATCGTGTCTGCCACTCTTCTAAGAGGAGACGATATTTTGGTGTTTGTTGTGGGTCTTAATCCGTCTGTCACAACTAATCTATCTCACACCTTTTCTCCTAATCAAGGGATCTAGAAGTAGCGGATCATATGTTGTATTTTGAGATACTGTGTGCAATGTGCATTCCAAATAGCCAGTTATTGATATGTGCATATTGTGTGGAACAGAAGGATTCCGAATTTATGTTTTCTTAAAGATGTAGGTTGGCATCTTAATGGAGGATGGAGGGTTGGTAAAATAGCTTCTTTATACCTGAAGATAGCGGCGCTCTCTCCTGTGTATATTTTTGGGGTGTGGTATTGAGCATTAGCTGTTTGTTTTTTGTTATTACATTTTGTGTATGATTATTGTTTAATTGTAATTTAGCCCAGTTTTGTGATTAAAATGTGTGTTGTGTTAGTGGTTGGGATACCTGGTGAATCCACTGATTTATGTGTCTTTCTAGTTTATGTTGTACTAGGTATCTATGATAGAGGTGTCGTGAACTTGACTGAGTAGGGACGTGGATTTGTGAGACGACCGTGTGGTTTTCTGTTTGTTTGCTTTTAACTCACCAGGCTCTACCACTCAGAGATGAAGGTATCTTTATTACGTGGTGTAGCGCGATGTGGCTTCACTAGCCATTAGTGTGATATCTTTTTTTCTATAATGATGTTTTTATGGTAGTGGAGTCATACGCGTTAGGGGCTAGGCGAGGAGTGTGGCTGACTTATACTTATTGCTTGTGGTAGAGTACTCTCCTCAGTCATTGTGTGCTGTCTGTTATTGATTATAGACCTGGTTTTGTGTATATGTTTTGTTGTGAAACCATGACTCTCCAGGTAGTAAAGGCTTATTTAAGTTAGATTTTTGTGAGAGCATTCTGTGTTCTGTAGCAGTGATTTTATGAGTTTATTGTTTTTGTCTAACAACTTTAGCCCTTAGTGGGGGTTGACATAAGAATGTGAGCCTGGTGTGATCTGTTCTTGGTGTTTATATACTACTATTGTCGATTTATTCGGTTAATTTTATGTAATCATATGCCCTAACCAAGTAGGCAACTATTGTTGGACATTGACACAGAGTGTTGTGTTTTGAATATCGTGTGTCCTGTGTGTAAATGTTTCTGTTGTTCTTATTGCTGTTTTGTGTGGAGCTTTCTACCTCGATCACGTGCGCGATCTACCATAGCAGTTGGCATGGGTTTTTCTGTCTTGTTTGAGTTGTGTTGGATATGGTCCTTTGGAGCACCTTCAGATACTTTCTGGGAGAGGTGAGAACGGTTGGAGAGAGCGGATTCTGTTTGGTGTGATTTTGAAATTTATTATGCTTTATTTATTATGTATTCTATTTCTACACTTTTAACGCTACCACCGTTTAAGGAATTCGTTTTTTTGCTAGATTTGTAGGTATCGGACTTCTAGTTTACGTATCCACCAAACTTGTTTAGCTCAGAGAGGCCTTGACCAGTGTGACATCGAAGGTACGGCTTTCGTCTTGGCTTGTCGGGAGTGTTTATCCTGCTTTGATTATCAGTGTTTCTCTATCTCTATGTCACTCTATATACACTTGCCTTGCAGAGGAAGGGCGTAATCCCTTAGGTGTATGGAGCTCTAACTTAGACAGTTCATGCGCGGGGAGTCTCAGTTGAATTTGTCATCTATAGTTATTATTCTGTTTTATTCGTATCCTACCAAGTCGTGGAACTTTTATGTATATTGTGATTGGTGGTTCCTGATTTGATTTTGTTATTCAAAGATAAACAGACACTACATTCCTTTTATATTTTTAAGTAGTGTGTAATTACTGCCTACAGGCGTGTAGAGACTTATTCTAGGTTGATGTGTTGGTGTAGTTTCTCGCTTTGTGGTTTATATCTGTTGCATGATAAGGTATTCTGCCCACTACAGCAAGTAGTTACTTTCATCTAGTATGTCTTGGTGACGGTTTTCTATTGCCCTTTCCCAGGTGAGTTGGTCATCTACTGTGAAAATGAGTTCTCATCAGCTGCCAAAATTGTATAGGTCACACAAATCTTTGGATCTTACTGTCTTTGTTCTTTTTGTTTTCGTCTCACTTTCTGTTTGTTCTGTTGTGTAACCTACCAGTGAGTAATCGATGTTGAGATACCGAAGAGGAGTCTTGTTTGTTGTTTGGACTCTTTAATACCTAACCTCTTAGGGCTAAGGCGCGTATATGAACTATTTTGCACAGTGAGTGACAAGAGTCTGCTCACCTTTTGTATAAGGATGTATTGTAGGTTCTATACATGACTCTAGTTCTACAGTGAAGGTTCTTTTTGCAGTGAAATACCTGTTATGACACCAGTAGGAAGCTTATCAGATAGGCCTACAAACAGCGACAGGTGATCTTAGTCTTAGCTCTGTAGTGTGAGTTTATTATTTTTCTCACTTCGAAACTCTTACAAGTTAGAAACACTAAGAATGGGGGTGTATCTTCTGCTCTTGTTTATTTGTTATGTTCTCTGTCTATTTGTTTGGTAAATCCCTAACAAGTTGAAGGTGATCTCTGTGGATTATAAGGGTATACATGTGTTATTGGTTTGATATTATATTTGAATATGTATACGTATATTTGATGATCCTAATCTCAGTACGTGGGGCTTTGACTAGTCTTAGCTTTGGTTTGAGGGTCTGGTCTGTTATGTTACCTTATAGTTGTTTGTAATCCTTCCTCTTGCACATGTGACCAGTTTGTTTTGAACTCAATGGTGTGTTGGGGAATTTTTTGGTAAACGATGGATCTGTTCCTCGGTGATGTCTAGGAGAGCTCACTTTGATCTTATCGTAATTCACCCCGGTGATAACACCTGTTCCAGGTATGGGTGTGGCTCATAGGAGTCTACCTAATTATGTGAAAGAAGAGATCTAGACTCATGTGTTTCTTTTAATGTTAAGTTAGTAGTTGACAATATAATTTGTTTTTAGTACCAAATGTCCTCTCCCAGCTCTCTACGGACCCATGAATTGGGGTTGATATGAGTTTGGCTCTTCTCACAGTCTTACCACCTCCTCTTTAATACTCGCTCACCTGCACTCGCTATGAGGACAGAAAGCCACAAGCCAGGAACATAGACATTATAAACCAGTACTTGATTCAAAACAATGTACTCGCTCGCTCTTCGCTTCGCATTGTATGACTCCAACATAAACTCAGTAGCGCGACTATATGGTTGCCTGGTTATCGTCCTGTTTGTTATGAGTGTTAATATATGTTTTCTTTTTGTATTATCCACTGCACTATGACCTGGTATATAGAGACAATTTATTGTGGATGCGCTTCTTGTTTGTTTCAATACAATGTGTTTAAAACACTAACCAAGTCTAGCTGTACAATTAATATTATGGACTTGGTGCTGACAAAGATTTTACAAAGGCTAATTCCAATTAAGTGCTCATCATATAGTGGATTGGTGTTATGAATGTGTTCGTACTTCAAAGCTATTTTGTTTTATACATTATTTCCTCCACCCCTCAAACAATTCCTCAAAGAAGTTACGCACGACTTAATCTGTGGTGTGGATACAATGTTACTATGATTTGATGGGGTTTATTTATAGTTTAACACTTGTTAACACACCGTTTACGATGTTAGAAGTCAATCCTTGATGGAGCTGTGTTATGGAAGAGTACTGTGTGTTTGTTTCATCACTATTCTGATATCTTTACTAGTTTCAATGCCCATACCCCCTCCTAGTAAGACGGATTCCACTGTATATTTGGTGAGAATCGTGGATTTGATTTATTGGTATTCTCCTATTGTGTTTGTTCCCAACAATAAAAATGACTACCTCTTACAAGTAGGGACTAATTTGGCGCGATAGATTGAATATACACTGTTATTGTATATGATTAATAGTGTATTTCATTCTGACTTCTTGTTTAGTGTAGAGGTGCTTTTACACAGTAGGACTTTGGGGGTTGTTTGTTTGATTTGTTAAACTATTTTACAACCCTCCACCGTCTTTTAGATGTATCCACTCTCACTATCTCTTAAAGAGATTAAGTGAACTTTGGTTAGTCGCGGTCGTGGTTCCTGATTCTGTATGTATGCTTATACATTAGTTATTATAAATGGCTTTGAAGCACTTGGCTCAACCACCTCAACCATTTGTCTAAATGCAATGACACATTTTGGGCGGGGTCTGTTTGTATACCATTTAGGAGAAGTGGTTTCAAAAGGATTTTTTGTGACAACGATAGGGATACAAACAAATAACAAATATTGGTTACGTCCTTACTCTCACGAGATAGAAGAGCTGTGAGTATGCAGAGTGATACTGTTTGGTATGTTTTGGATTTATTTGTACAGATGATGAGTATCAGAGATCAGGTCCTACCTAGTTTCAGGGGCTTACTTTGGCTTAATGCCAGGCATATATTTTGAAAGAGGGTGCTCTGTTTGAATTGTAGTGTCTGTTTGTAACATACCTAGCTAATGAATTACCTGTTTGGTGGGCTCTCCTGTATGAACTGTGTAAGGATTAGAAGGATATCCTATTCGCTATAAATGTGAGAGACAGACAGCGCGATACTCAGCAGGGGAGCTAATAAAAATAGAAAATTTGGAACGATTTGCAAATTCATCAATTTTGTGTTTGAGAAGTTTAGATTCGTGTTTGTGATTGGTGTGTGTTGTGTATTGTGTGTTTAATTGTCAGCTTCTTAGACCAGTAGGGACTTTAGCAGCAAAACATGGCAGAATCGCGGAGGCATAACATAATCTGTACTGCTTCTGTTGGGTTCTCTTTTGTTGTTTGGGTGTATTTGCTGCTGTATTACACCCTTACCTAAGATCGCTCAGAGTGCTCTTAATGGCATTGTTTTGGTTTGGTTTAGACCACCAAATGATGTCATTGTTTATTTGTATGATCATGTTTATGAATACAGTGCTAGCCTCATCCCTCCATTTTAGTAGGACCTGGGCTATGGGGTGGGGGTTTTCATGTGATTTGATTTTTTATGTATTCATTATGTTCTTTGCTGTTTATATTAATGAATCTGCCGTTCTACCGCAGTTTAACAAGTGGGGACTTTTGGTCCTAATTTGTTTCTAAGGGGCTGTTTGCTGGTTGATTTGATGTATTAATTGTGTTCCCTTTTGTTTATTTTTCGTAACCTATCAGTGGAGACAATTTTAGTTGTGGGGTCTGTTTGGTCTTGTTTATGCATTGTCTTCGATGTTAAAGCCGCCCTACAGTGTGCGACTCTGTCTTTCTATGGTACGCGCGGAGGTCATGTGTCCTCTCTTTTGATATCAGTTGGTTGTGCTTCTGCGCACAACCCCCGGTTTGGGGGCTGTTATCCCTTAACAGTACGGACCTCTGTGGGAGAGAGAGTCTGTTTGCTTTATATTATAGTTGGTTTACATCGCTAAACCTACCAGTCAGGATCTTGAGTTCATTTAGTTGAAGTGGTTCTGTATTTTTGGGGCCTTGTTTCTTCTTATTGGTTTGTAACTAGCTATAATCCCATGGTCTTATGGAACCAAATACAAGTGGATCCTCTTCATTGAACTCTTGGGTGCATGCCTTTGTCTCCGTTATTTGTTATTATATCAAATCCATACCATGTAGGACTTTTGGGTATTAAATGGTCGATTTTGTAATGCACTTATGTTTGTAGCTTTATAATGAATTGTGGCATAAATGCCACCATACCTACGTAAGGACTTTGCCGGGGGTTCTGTTTTAATTTGTGATATCTGCTTTATATGTTTATATAGTTAGTGGCAGATTTGTTACAAGCAAAACCTTACCTGTCCGATGGAGAATGAATATAGATTTGCCAGTTTGAGTCGATAAGTTGTTCGCGGTTGTCTTTGTTTGTATTGTTCCTAACCTTTGACTAGCTTAGGTTACTGTACTACGAGCTCGTTCTGACCTTTTCACATCATCACGTTGTGCTTTCTCTTTTTTTTCCCTTGTGCTTTAACTTCTTTTTGGAATTATATTATGCTAAAGGTCGCTTGGGATATAATTGACAGTTTTTGTTTATTATGTTTGTTAATCCCTTTTGCTGTGTCGCGTCTCTCGTTATTCCGTCCATCATGCCTTGATAAGTATCTCCCCTAACGTGAAGGACTCTGCTTGCTTAGGGCCTTCACATTCCTAGGTCGCTCGCTGCCCAATTATTCTGTTCGTTTAGTTCTGTGGTGTTATCTAGTTTAACCCAAACCATGGACAACCCTCACCACATGTAGAGTAGGCATCCCCGTCGTTAGAAACGCAGAGGTGTCTACATGTTGAACGTTATACGTACATGCGTATATCATACATGACTTCGCTATCCAATATTGATTAGTATGTACAGTAGCGCTGGTATTTAAGCATGTTGTATCGTGCTGTTAGTGTTAGGTTCTGAACTAACGTCTTGTGTGGGCATCGCGTGACTACTGTGTGAGTGATAACTCTAATCATTTTGATCTATACTTAGCCATTCTGCCGTAGAAATGTAAGTCTGTATTATTTCTCTTCTTCTTGTTAGTTGTTTTTTGATTACATATATGATGTAGGCCTTTGCTTGTGTTTGTTTTTATTATGTATACTCTTGTGTCTAAGAAATTTCTCTTCAACCTCACGTGCTCAAGGACTCTCTATTTTTCGTTGGTGTAGTTTGCTCACTAGTAATTCGTGAAGTCTTTTAATTTAGTTTGTAGCCCTATACAGTTTAGGACATACATATGAAGTGATATGGTAGTTGTCGTATATTGTCTGATTCGGAAGTTATTTCATGTTTGTTAGATTTTGTTGTTGAAACTACCAGTTAGATACGCCAGACATCTAATTGGTTGAGAGTCTTATCGCTAACCCTCGAAGAGCTTCTTACTATGGAGATAATTTGCGCTATAGCTTTACGATCTAGTTAGTGAAGGTGTTCTTTCATGTGCGCAAACTATACAGTGCGCGCGTCAACACCTGGGACCCTCACCGATATTTTGTAACGGTCATAGCCGTAAAGACCGAGATTCTCAGCTGTTAAAATGAGGCCGGCTCTTGGTCTGACCAACAGGAGCAATCACAGTCTTAGGTTTGACTTGGGCCAGTAGCCATACGTGGGATAGAACTTCACGAATCTCGGGCCAGTTTCGCTGATTGTGAATGCCCAAACACCTAATTGCTTGAAAAGGGATGTTGACACGTCAAACACTTAACATATGCTCTGCATCCAAAGTTCAGCAGGAAAGCTCCTGATAGTTTTGGATACACCATTCTTTCCTTTGTTATTTAATGA
>CAJDSM010156873.1:0-13385 GCA_903981925.1 Ostrea lurida
AATCTGGGATATGGACAAAGGTTTTGACACAATTCACCATAGTAGCCAGCCTCACAATCTATAAGAATATCATGTTAAATGTAGTTTTCCTTTACACATATAGCATTGATGGGAAGGAGTAAATGTTTGTACATTACATTGTACGTACGATTTGGGGTACAGCCGATGCCAACGTCACACAGGGCTTTGTCACATTGACATTTGGACTGACAGATCCGACCAAAAGTTGGATAGGGACAGGATTGTTGACAATTCTCACCATGACTACCCAGCGAACACTCTGATAAAAATATATCAAGGGCATGTACCTGATTCATACACGCGGAAGTTTAATTGTAAATTTTCAAAGTATTCAGTTATATATACAAATACAGTGCATGAAAATTAACCACGTTCCATGATAAACATAATAATTGAGTAGAAGTATTAATGCAAGTCCAACAATTCTAAAAGAAGTCAAATCTTTTCATTGAGCTAACCTACCGATACATTGCCTGGTCTCATTGTTCCACATGTGACCTGCGCAGCATTCCAAAACACCATTTGGACTGTGGATGAGCAAAAAACAACCCCATGTAGTTCAGTGCATTAATTTACGAGCTGAATGAACAACATGAGATAGAATATAAGTACATGTACCCGGTATGTTATATATAAGGATCTCCTTGAATGTCGAAATTAGCGGAAAACGTTTCACAGACCGGTTGTCTGATTCAGAACTGTACTTGTCCTTCTATAAGTAAGGTCTTACTTCTTTCTTGACAACAGCATCAGCGTATACGAACATTATTTTTGATGTATTATATTTAGCAAGTTAACAAGTTTTAAAGTAATCATCATCCCAAAACATAAAAAAGTCCGAGTGTAAGGGAAACGGACCTCCACACAATGCAGAAGGCGGATACGTGCAGGGAGGCGGTAAGACCTCCTGCCGACATGCGTTTGTTTTAAAACCAATGTAAAAGAGAAATGGGAGTTTAAGTCTTCTCACAAAATCGTTTCATTTCTTCAATTTTTCTCCCTGCCACAGTATACTGATTGTTCTTTCTTTGCGCGTTTTTGTGAGTTACCAGTAGCCACAATTAGGTTATCAATGATGGTAATCTGTCAAATAGAATCTGCAATTCAATTTGATTTTAGATCGTATCGGGCAACAGGTTATATCGAATTCGAGTAAAGTATCAGTTCCAAATACCACGCGTCGCACTACTGATACTATGGACCCTTGGTTGCGGATTAAAACTTCACATGTTGACTGAATTGTTTCTACCTTTTGTTGATGTCATTTCTACTAATTAGACGGTAACCCGTACTATGTTTCGCCTAATGGGCTCGACGGACGTGTGTGACGGATCAGGCAGACGGGAGCTTACTCACTCTGACCTAGATGCCTTCGCTTTGGTCGACAGGGCCGTTATGCCCTCAACTCGAATTTTGATATATATGTTATCTGAGAGGGGCGATGATTACGATTAACAATGGTTTACGTAATTTATCATGTAAAAAGTGATGGATAAAATAAAGATTATAAAACTTTTATATCATAGAAATATAGTTAACTAGGATGATGCCATCTTGTGCTCAGTTGTAATTGCTCTCAATCACTTTGGAAAAATGTAATAAATTCATTCATATTTGAAAAATTTGGGACCAAGTCATTGTCGCTCTGATCATCCCCACCTTTATGGAATCTGCTAGAAAACAAATGCTGTGAAGATTTCCATATTCATTCTAGTTCACAGTACGTTTCAAGTCGGTGATTTGAGTGCAAATATGTAAAGCATCTCGTAAGTCCAAATAGAACACAAGAAGAGTTGGGCAAAACGCGACCCTGGAGCAACCAGAGGTGTAATCAGAGTGCTAGGGGAAGCAAGATCTCCTGTGGACCGGTCCCCCACGCAAACGATAAGACAACATATTACCTTCGACATAGGTAACGGGAAGTAATCGTTGGTAATCAGTGTATGGACTGAAGTCCGGTTCGCCAAAAAGTTAATAAAAATTAGAAGGGAGAATAAAGATAGAGCTCATCAGAAAATTACTAAGGGAAAATGGAGAGGGAGATAAGATAAGATGATATGTATTACACCAAGGAGTTCAAGGCTTATTTGAAAAAAAAAAAAAAGATTCGAAAATACAACCGAGCCAAAGGGTCTATGCCTTAGGCAAAACTGTAGCTTACATTATAATAATAATAAAGATACTACGATATAAGGAAGGCTCAAATATCTCAAGCGGAAAGTTCCAATGTCATTTGGGGGTATGGTATTTCACAATGGTTTATGTTAACCAAGCAAATTCATTAAAGTTCTTTCAATGATTCGTTCTAAATTTAGGCAATCCCTTCACTGGCAATGTGTGAATTCCAAGTTGCCAATGAGGTGACTCCAATTTCTCATGGGCATAAAAAAAAACCCATAACAATGACAAATAAAATATAATAGCAATATCAAACATATGCCATGGATAGAATGGCTTTTGAACTGAAGTCTTTTTTTAATTGTGACTTGTTCTCCATGGATGAGCATGTTGACGCTTTGGCATTCTGGCGTGCTGCTCATAGTATATAGAGATTTGCAGATTGAATTTGGGTGATAAGTTTAGGTCTGACACTTTATTTTCACTTATTTTCAAATTCTTTTTAATGAAAGTGATTGTCAAATCTATCAATAGAGAACATTTCAATGGGCAAAGCCCAGGTTGCGGCCGTATGGATATTAGAATGCAATAGGCACGAACACAATTCTTAACCACCAATTTAAATAAAAGATATATTAAATGTAAGCATATTTGGCTATTAAATCCCTGGTTTAGAGGACCATCTCTTTAAACTGACTAATTGAAATATTGATAAGAAATGTTTGTTTGTTATGATCCCATGATTTCGGTCACTTTATAGGATATTTACGTTATTGACAACAAAAGACAAGGTAACGTATGTTTTGTTGCATTCATTTCTGTTAAAGCGAGCATAGAGAAAATCAGTGCCCATACAAACTGCACTAATTCAGACATGGGTGGAGTTTAACAGTGAATAATTCGTTTAGTAAAAGTTTAATTTTCGTAGCGTTTACTGGACGTCAAGTGGAACCTCGATACCGTCGATTCATTCTTTACTGCTCGTCGGTGAAGAAAATATGAAAAGTTATTCAAGGTAATTTTAAGAAGTTACTGTTTGTCTTTCTTCTTGTAGTACTTGACTTTAGATATGTTACGTCCCTTCTTTTCGAACATAGATGTTGCTTGTGTTTGTTAATGAAAATGCTTATCAATCCTTTGTGCAGTGTATAAGCATCTGATAATGATGCTAGAATAAAGTTCTTCTTTAAGCGTAACCGTAAAATACTGTAAGCCGATTCATGGAAACTGGATCTTATAGCCATGTACGTTTACAAACTAGTATATACGAAAGCGACGATTTGGTTGATGTCAGTTTTCTTTTTTATTTTTTGGTAAACATCTACTAAGGTTGCATTTACCGAGTGCAGTTAAACTTTCTACTGTGCACCATTGTTCATCGACATAGAAAGAAAGAAGAGGTATTAGTAAAAACATTAGTTAACATTGCAATGATTTAGTTGTGTTCAAATACTGACAAGTTAAATTTTAAAAAAAAATTGACCTTTTCATATACGTATTATTAACGAGTTCATAATTAGATATCTGAGTATTGCAATCGATTCACTCCACTTATTCTTACTAACATCGGATAATGGGTCAATGTAATACTTGTTTCGAGACATGCACTTAATTTAACATTTCTAAGTTACAAGATAATGAACCAGATTGTATTATCATGAACTTAATGGGGAGAGAGAATTACATCATTATATCTAATAATAGATCGTTTACCGAGTCAATGTTAGATTACAGAGTCATTATACACTTTGTCAACAAACTTTTGTGGCTTGGAAGTTAACCAAAAGAGTATCGTTATTCATTAGATCGGGAACTAAGTGATATTCGATTATTGTTTCAACTCGCGCATATAACAAATAGATGCTATATCATCCATACCAAAGGGCAAAAAAGGAGATAAATTGTACATGGTGGTATAGACTTTTTCTATAATTTTTTGATTGGCAAACAGGCAATGTCAGAATGATAGGTGAATGTGATGAGCGCCAGTTTCAGTAGTCTTTGTACACCAAGCTTCAAGATTTTCAAATTTAATGTGCAATCTCATCCACAAGGAGGAATGAAATTGCATCAGGCAAGCACGATGGTAACAGAAACAAACACTATGTACAAGTGATCCACATTCGCTCCCCTTAGTGGAGTTACCTTTGTCAATGATTTGAATTATAACGAACTAAAAATTAAACTATAAAATTGTAGTATGAAAAGATAAATAATTCATTAGAGCCATCTTTGTTCCCTACGATCCCTGTTTGTCGTAAATCGATGGTTTCACCTTCCGTTGCCAGCTGGATTTTTTGAATTTATGCCTGCCCAACAACTTTCAAGTTTCTATTTGTTTTTAAATAGCCAGGGTCTGGTGCCCCCACACTCATTTGCCTAAAAAAATAATTCCACAAAAACTTCGTTAATAACGCATCCCAATTAATTAGCAATGCACTCACTCAGTAGTGGATCGTACATATTTTCCTTCAGAGTGACGAACAATATATTTTTTCAATCATATATGGGTTAATTCCGGTGACAGCATTCTTCTTTAGTGTTCATTTATATTTATTGAATTTATTGCAAGAATAAATTATATGCTATAAAATATATACAGCGGCCCTAACCGCGAAGTATAAATGGTAAATTAGGCTTCTTGCTATTTAAAGAGAGTGTAAGGGATTGCTTGGGAGAACAACTGCTAACTATCCCCGCCCCGGTCTGCGAGGACTCTATTCATCAATATTGTACTTGGCTGCGAAATACTGGAGCCCCTTAATCAATTTGCCAAAACACATATTACAATTTATCTAAATAACCCTGTCCCCAGATTTTGATTTATTTTCACTAAATTAGTGTATTGAAGATTTCCATATGGTGTATTTTAGATCCCACCACGAAGGTGTTTTCCGAGGATCGGGGTATGTCGGCAAGTGGGACACTAATATTATACTAGTTGATCAATTTGTTATAAATAAAGCCGTACCGTGCGACGAAGTTGTTGGCCACTAGATGATAAAGGGTAAATGAATTATCATAAAAAAAAGCCACCAGCGTAAAATGATTGACAAAGATATTCTAAATGGTTTATCATAGTTCATTCCCGCAAAACTTGTAATAACATATTGTACTAATTCATACCACCCTCCCTATTTCCTTCTTAATGTACCAATTGTAAAGTTAATGTAGCCCTACTAAGATAAGTAGACACTGAGACTTTAAGGGATGAAAACTTAACATCAAACTAAATGTTTTATTTTAATTAATTTTATATAGAGGATCATTTTTTACCAAACAACAGGATAATACAGTATTCTCTTTATAAAGAGATTCCAATTCCAAAAATGTAACCCCTACAAAAAAATTTTTGTGCAAAGAGTAAATCAATGTATCTTGGCTAAGTATTTTTAACACAAAATTTGACACGAAAGAATTTCCTACTGAGCTACAAGTGTTATCAAAATCTAAGCCAATCTTTATATAAATCTATAGTCGCGGATGCAAACAGTCATAAACTGGCCGTGAATCATGTGTGACAAAGCTTGCGTATTACAATGATGAATTTATGCCGCAGCACTACCACTACGAAAATGTAGTTATTAATTCTTTTAACCTTCTTGAAATTCATCGAATGATTCATGGTAGGTTTATTATCGGCAGAAGTGAATAATGTTAGCCTATTAATACAAGGGTGGTGCAGAATAAAATTAATCGGGATTTAATGAATATTTCAATTGTGATTCCCACAATCTACGTAATTAAGTGCGTTTATTAGGTTCAGAGGCAGACATGTATGGCACGTTGGAGAAAAAAAACTGTAAAAGATTCAACTAAGCTATTAAATGTTCATGATAGAATTCTATCAAAATGTTCTTATAAGAAATTCAATAGATTATCTTTTGTATTGTGTGTAGAATAAGGGCTCTACTAGAGCGACCTTCTCAATAGCCGATTTATAATCTTTGTGAGCAGTCGTAATCGTTGCCACTAGTAAGTTTGTAGGAAATTCACATGGATGAACGATTAGAAAAATGAATGAAAGATTTCTTCTCAAGAGAAGTAATTAACGAATAGAATGGTACTATCATAGAATGTGCAATAAAAAGGGTAATCTAAGTTAGAAAGTTCCCTCTAATAATCCTAATGTCCGCCTTATTGTTTATATCTATAGTCCGTGGGATAATTGCAACTTCTGCATTAATTTTAGCTCAGAAACCCTCTAGGCAATATAAATGCAATAATTAGATATTATCAAATCCAAAAACCCAAATTTTCTCCATACTTTATATTGAAATTTTCTTCAAATAAGGCCACGAAGTGTCTTTCGTTATAATTATTAATATCCAATGGTTTTGTTCAATTATATATCCGTTAAAATATCGAAGGATTAATACTATTTATCTTCCTTTGCAATATTTTGCTACTGCCTACGCTGACTCCGTGTTCGTAGATCTACTATTCGTGCGGACAAGGTACTTTATTTTATCCATGATCTATCTTATTTTACACGTTTAATCACTTTTAAGATTGTCAGAATATGATGCTTTATCTGATGTAGAAGTAAAAATAAAGAAAAAAGTAAGTGTGATTGTGTGTTTTCTTTGTAGTAAACACATCAAGATTACTTTCTAGATGGTATAGAGATATTGGAGATATCTATAATCTCTTAGAAAAATCTACCTTCGGTACACACATGGATTTATTGTATTTTAGCCATTGGTATTAAAATTTAATAAATGTAAAAGATATCTTAAAAAAAATTGATACGCGGTTACTTCATGCTTGTGTTTTGAGGACTACAGTGTTTACATAACCGATAACTATTATGGCATAAAACTATAACTATCTAAAATGAAACATATACTGATATGCCAATCGGTGGATCGGAGAGTACATTCAAGGGAATTTGCCCACCTTGGAATGCAGACAAAATTATCCAATTCCAAGTGTACAATTAGCGCGGATGAATCGGTTCTTTAGCTATAAGACTTAAAGGATTAAAAAGATTCTTTCCATAGGATCACGAATTTACAAATCCGGAAATTAAGCCGTCTGAATCATAATTTGTGAAAAACTACTCAGTTATACTTCAATTCTATTAACTGTGCCAAACAATTAATGAATCCTATCAACGTGTATTAAATATGGCTAGATTGTGAATTGATTCGTGATAAACAAGTTAATTTGTCGTGAATGACTAGCATTGTTGTTTGCGTTAAATGACGACAATATATTGTTCCTCTTCCAAATATTAATATGACGTTAGGAAAAAACAATATACTAAAAGCATAATGTGTAATTATTCTGGATATAATAGTATGATTAGAGAGTGGGGGATAGGATTTTTTCACAACATTATAGTTTATAGTTTTTATTTATATTGTTCTGTTTATCCTATGTTGTTTCTCTTCGCCGTACGGGGGTGTGGGGGATTTAATGTCCTGGATATTCACAAGCGTCGACGTGGAGTTGGGTTGGTGTGGATGGGTTATTTAGGGAGGGGGGGGGGGGCCCATACCTGAATGTAATGACTGAGTAAGTATGTGCAGGAGTGATGTGTACGGTGTAGTTTGCATACGTTAATCGGTTAACTACACAAACTTAAGGTAGAAGGTGTGTTGGTGTGATTGTGTTAGGTGCGTGAAGCCATGTTTCCCCGGGGATAAGTCGTTGTTCGTTGTAGCCTGGGCGATTGCCGTACCAGGTGGTGAAGTGGTCATTTGATGGAGGTACTAATAGGTGGTTTGGGTAAGTATGCCGAGGGAAGGGGAGCTGGGGTGTATGGTGTGAATAATGAATGTTACAGGGATTAGAAAGGCCGGTACCTTTCGAGTCGGGCTTTATTGCCCGGTGACAAAAATTGCTACATGGACCAGTGTCCAGGTAGCGAGAATAGGTCTGTCGTGAGAATGGCCTTGACTAGTAGTAAGAATTAATGATTATAGATGCTTGTGCGGTTGGTGGTGGCAAATTTCAGAGAGTTAAAATAATACATGCAGGAGTGATGTCAAAATTTGCTTAAAATTCACATGATACGTCAGAGTCTTGTCGTCAAAATTATTTAAATTCAACGTTTGAAGACAAAGAGTGCAGGATTTTCGGGTCATAATTTTTAAAATATTGTGCCCAGAAATCATATGCCTGAGATTCTGCCACACAAGATTTTGATGGTAAATTGAATTGGACTTTTATAAGAATCAAAATGTCATTCTGTTTGGAGTGTATGATTATTCTGTCGCAGGATAGAATGTATGTGATTCTAAAGAACTAATATTCTTGAATTAGTCCAAGTTCCTCTACTTGTTGTCATGAATTTTTAAAAGTATTGTATATATTAGCGTGAATAGGGTAATAAAAATAGAATGGGGAGTTAGTGGATGAATGGTGATTGAAACGTTGGAAAATTCATGGGGGCTTTTTATTAAAATCAATCTTCCGCCACCAAAAAATCATATTTCATACCAAACCCCCTTTCAAATGCTGTAATTGACAGCAAAAAAAAATGTCTGATATCTGACAGGGTGTAATGAAATAGTTTGCCCACTAAGATGGGCTCAGTATTGAACCAGTAATATACTTAGGTATAGAGTCTTCTGCCGCGGTTTGTTTCAAAATGCTTCAGGACTTACAACCTCCTAAGACAAGTATTGTTTTATGCTTAGTATCGTCCCAGTATACTTTTATCTAGGAATGATGGGAAATAATTTGAAGTCTAGTAAGATAGGAATCTAAGGAGAATGTTCAAAAAATACCCATATATGTAATATTTCAAAATTGTTCTCACTTTCGAGGAAATGACTTTGCATCAATAATTTTTGTGTTTCGTATCATTTGTTGTTCTTCCAAGGATGGTGTGGGACGACCGGGAAAAAAATAAGACTTGTTGAAGTTGGCATTTTCAAAACTCCCTGGCACTGCATTTAAGAAAAAAAGCTTACTCGATTATGTCTAGCTATTTTTATTCGTGTTCATAAAAAGGTAACCATAGATGTACTTTACTTTTATGTGATGATTTACCTGAGTTCTAAATGCATTATCTCTGGCGTATATTGCAATCTTTGTCTGAAAAGATCTGATAAAAACAGAAATTCAACACCTTGATGTTTGGTCAATAACATGTGAAAATATAGAAATCATAGGTCCTATTTACACTGTGTTGACCATTGCTTTGTATATAGATTCTGAGCATTAGTTGTGTATAGTCGCGTGTTGAAATAACTCCACATTGTAATTCTATGAATAAAGGACACACTTTTAACAAGTCATCAACTTTGTTTTCATGTAATATTGTACTTGGTAGTTATCTATGTACGTGCTAGCTGGGTTCGATAGTAGGGTGTAAGAGAGTATGGTTGTATTCGCTATCGTGGTGTCTGAAGGTATAGTGCAGTAGCTTGTCGAGTGTGTGGGTGAGTGGTTAGATCGTGTTGGATGGGTTAAAATTAAGTAGCACCTGTACCAGTAGTCAAAACCTTATAGTAAGAATTGGAAATTGTATGATCAACCCAATTTCGTATATAATTCTTATCATAAAAAAGGTCAACTTTTTTTAATTATCGAGTATGTACACTTAAACTTGATAGTTACTGTTTTCTACGTTTCTATTACGAGCGGTTGTCTCGTAAGTGTCACATGGACAATTCTGTCGGGGGTGTGATTAAGATATGAAATAGACTGACAAACCGTTAGATAAAGTACTCCGTATATGAAACTAACATTTCGTTAAACTTCATAGGTTCATCTTATTAAATGCGAAATTTTCATTACAAACAAAAGCACATGTTTAGTTATAACCCTTCTATCAAATACAACGAAAGACACAAACTTCTACCGCGGTAGCAGTAAAATGAACAATCGCATTTGACGTTACATACGTCAAGACGCTTATTAAGACAATTAAACTGTTCTTAAACGATTCACCAGGTAAACTCAACACGCTACATTTCTGTTATGTCGCTTAACAGTGATAAACTGTGATACAACTCTGTTATTGCGTTTCATACGTAATTCATATATGAGATCATGGTGATCAAAATTCATTGGAACCGAAAATCTTTTGACATTCGCACATTTTCTCAGCATTTTCGTAACTGTTAGTTTGCCTATCACTTCGTCGAAGCACGTCACGAAGTGTTCATTTTGCAGCACTGCAAATCTCGTGAAATGGATCTTCCTTTCACGCATGTCATCTCAAGAAAAACTGTCCCTTGCTTCCAAAAAAATCTTTATATCGCTTAAACACTACATCCAACGTTCCATCCCCCATACAATTTTTCCGCACTGGTTACGGAATTCAAGGGTTTCTTTGTGGAGTGTTTTTCCGATATCTACCCACATATAGAATGCTTATCGCGCTCTCTGCTTCCACCTTTTCCGAATAAGCATTTTTATTTTTTTAACAATGGGAAACGAAAACATTTCTTAAATTTAGATCCAAACCTCCGATTCTCGAATGCTATATTTCGATACTAGTTGAAAAACGTTCAAATTTGCAGACTTTGATACTTGAATACTCTGGAAAAAACACCGACCATAGAATTGTGTACGAAACTGATTCTTCTCAATCTTCGCGGAGTTTTAGCAAAATACAAATGAACGTATGAATAACGAATAAACAACTTTTTTCATTAAAATGTTTGCGGATTCCGGTCACTCCATAATCCCACGTATCTGAATAATGATGCCAACATGTTAAGTTACACATAATAAATACCTCTGGACAATAATTACAGAAATTTTTATAAAATCACATATAGTAAAAGATTAGTAGCATTGATAGCCTAAATAAATAAAACCAAAATAGAAACGGTACTATTACCCATAACCCAAGAATAAGCTTAGTCCACGAACTCTTGACGGACAACTCTGTATATACTTTCTTACATGAAATTTGTACACTAGTCTAAAAGTAAGAATTTTCTTTTGTTTGTGTGGATTGTGAGCCAGCATTTAATTTATAAAATTTTCGATCATTTCTACCAGATAAAGATTACGTTTCAGTTATATCTTTAAAAAAAATGAGCCATACCATGCTTTGTTTAAAGTTCAACGAGAGTATTGTAATAACAAGGTTAGAGAGCATGCAGTTTTGATTTCATATGTTATCTTATTTATTAATTGACCCGATCAGAAATAGTCGCAATCAAGTTGTATAATTGATTTATGAAAAAGTTGGATATTATATAACGCACTTTCTATATAATGCAACTAAGTGTCTCAAAAAGCAGCTTTACAAGTCTAAATTACCCTGCCAGACCTTACCAATCTAGAACCTGTGTTTCATTGCAATCTGCTCCATTACACGCTTTTTAGAACACTAACACTCTAACAATATATTTCACCTGTCTATAGCCAGGGTACCTCCTTTAACAATCTTGTTAGTGGAGTTGAGAAAATCCGGTGAATATAGGCTTTCCAAGGACAAAACGTCGGCCCGCCACGGCGCAGGATTCAAGCTAACAACCTCTCGGTCGAGAGTCCGAGACCGTAACCATTAGGCCACCGATATGCCTTAATTGGACGGATTCGATTTAATGATGCGAAAACAAATTCAAAAAATTGCAAATTATTGTCGTATATCATAAGGCATGAAGTTGCAAAAAAAATGAATTCTCGTAGGAAAACCCAGGAAACCATATTGCTACTTCGATGTCTAGTTGCACTTGCAGTGGCTCCCGTTTTCGACCCAAATCGCTAGGAAAAGAGGGAAGGTGGTGAATAGTATACAAGCAGAAATTGTATCAGTCGTCGTTAAAGTATTTAACAAGCATGTTAATTATTCCTTGAGAAACGATTTTAAATCGTAATTGTAATGTGTTTTTTTTAAATCAAATAGATCACCCACTAAACGTAACCATCCAGATTCGGAAGAGAAAAACCAGATGTATGTACTAATGACCATCATTCAGTGTGTCTCTTTATATTCGGAAAGTCTTTCATTCCAAACAAAATCGAATCCAATCGTCCAATCTGAAAAGATGTAAGAAAAGGGTCATATACGATTCAAAAAAAGCTTAATTCCAATTTGAACTGTCGGGCCTGAAAATTTCTATCAAAATATGTCAAAGATTATCTTTTTATTGCTCTTTCTTAGGAAGTATTTCAGACATAATTGAGCAGAAATGTACAATGTAGAGAGTTTCCTTGAATGTCCTGACCATGATCATATAGATGTACACACGGTACAATGAAAACTAGCATTAATTTTTTAAAATTATTATTATTACATTGATAATTAGGGTTATAGGATATATACTTTTTATCCCACAAAACTGATGCAGTTTCGACACAACTACACGATTCATATGTTGCTGATGATAAATTAAGTAGCTAAGAAATGACTCTAAATGTTTTCGAGGCGTCAGCATAATACGAGTTATGAACACTGGAAGTTCGGCAGTTCCTAACGCTTTTGTTTTCTCCAGCAAGAGGAATGTGTATTAAATAAAACCCAAAGCGCAGATATACGACCACAACCAGGTTAGAATACTCGTACTATTGTGCCTCCAAACATTAGATTAAATATCCCTTATAATTTTAATTACAGAATTGATATAAACATGACCCAAATATCTTTCCCTGACTGTTATTTTGTTGAAGAGCTGCAAAATCAGTTCGCAGCTGCTTGTTGTCAGGGCGGGCCGGAAAGGGTCCCCATACCAAGCCAGTAGTTCAACAAAAAGAACTTGCATTCTCAAAACTTAGGAAATTGTAACTCAATTTCAGACCAAGCTAAGATACAAACGAATACTAAATCACTATACCGCACGTATACTGTAAAGGATATCAATAGAAAAATTAAGATAATAATTCATCCAATGTACTTACAAACTCTTGGCACCTGAAGGACTACTCACTCAAGTGCGCCGGGGCGCTTATCCCTATGATTCGTAATTTCTTGCCCCTATTACACCATGTAGATGGGTTAAATTAACTTCATGATGGATCCTCTAGATCATTGTGGAAACATGCTGTGTTTGAATACAATTTAAAAAAAAAGTTCAACCAACGAGAAAAAGTACATTTCAACGCGAGGGTAACTGAGTACAGACTCGCATGCCAACCCTTTCTGAATGAGATCTATGTTCCCTGATTTATACAGTTTGACCAACCAATTAGACTACATGTAGTTCCCCCCCGCAGATAAAAGTGAGCTAAAAGATGGTGAGAATGAACTGTATCCTATAAATAATAATAAATTTTACAAATCGAGCTCATCCGTTATCTGATGATCACATTCCTCTCATTCAAACTATATGACC
>CAJDSM010156939.1:0-17425 GCA_903981925.1 Ostrea lurida
TGATATACATATTATCAATCAGTATGACAAAATGTTGTTCAAGAGTTGTATAGCTGCAGAAAACCAGAACATTTCAGATATTAAGATAAATATCTTCATTCTTTTATATTGTTGATTTATGAACCTTTCTCTCAAATAGTTATCAATATATCATTAAGATTGATTCTAATACTGTCTGTTGGATAATTCTATAGAGCAATTTTATCTCATAAACCTGTCTGGGGAGGCTCTTAACATTTTCATATTAGAAAGATTTATTTTCCTGTAATGTACTTTAGAATTTTTGGCGTGCATGTTGCTAGATCAGCAGTAGAAATGGTGTACATGAAAATTGGGAGCACAGTTCACGAAATCTTGAAAACTCTGGTCGAAAAGTATCACCCCTGTAAACATTATATTCACGCAAGACAGTTAAAACTGTAAATCAGAATTTATAAAACATAATTTTTATAAACGTTTCCAAATTAGAATAAATCTTACCATGATGACAATGTGTGTGCCTCATCTATTGCAAGTAAAGCAACTCGGTCTTGCAAGTAAAGCAACTCGGTCCTTATATACACTGGAGTTCAATATCATATTGCCCCATGAATCAAAGTTTAGCAATATCTCTGGCGACATCATCTTCGCAAGCCAAGTGTCCGATTCGATTCCTGGGGCATTCTTCCCCCTTGGCAGTTTAGGCGGTTTCATCTATGCGCTTTTGACTTCCAAGAGCATCCAATTCAAATCGCGTCGGCCATTCATACCTGTTCGGTTTGAGTTTCACAACGCTTTATTGCCATCTACTTGATTTCAGGGCGATCCAAGCCCCCCCCCCCTTCGCCCAAAAAAGAAAAAAAGGAAAGGGCGGAAAAAGAGAGAGAAAACAACAATTGTTATTCAGAATGTATTGTAATTTGAAGGAAGTAAAACACAACCGAGTTACGCTATACTGAGCATGTTCAATAAGGTAACAAAAACACGGCTTGATGAGCCTTGTATTACATGGCTACGTGCTGTATCTCACGTGAAAACTCAACAAATTTGACGTTCAGTTTGTTTCTGCGCATTAGAAAAACCCTTAAGTGGCATTGTAAATAAAAATTGAACTAACTTTTAGCTTTGAAACTTGTCAATGTCACCTTTAACGGCTGATTCATACTAAATTTAATATTTTCTTTTTTTCAAATTCTTCGAAATTTAGTATTTATAAGAATCAAACATCACGCACCGGCTAGTATGAAACACAAGTTTACGGGATTACTTCACATCGTATGATTATTTTAAATTAGTCACAGACGGAGTGAATCCTTTATAAGTTTAAATTACCTATTATGATAAATTACTAATTTAGTGCAAGCCAGTACACCTTGGAAGCAGAGCGTTTCACGTTCATTTGAAAAATTATTCATTATCTGAACAGAAAAAAAGTTTAAATTAAACTGTTTGGTTTTAGATTATTTGTATTCAGAAATCTTTCAGGAGGACTCTTGATTTGAAGCAAATGAATTCCCATACCAAACTTGACTTCTTTATGCTGTTATAGTTGCAGTGTAGATCACACACGGGTAAGGTGGAGTCTTTATTTTTGATAATGTTTCAACCTTAACTTCTGTTATTTAATTTTATATTGATTCATCAGTTAAGACTAGTGCAACATAATGATATTGTATATATTTCAATTTGTTCAAGCATTTGCTTTGGCCTGACACAAAGGTTGAGCAACATGCAATTATTTCGTGCTATAAATCTAACTTGACTTCTTTTTACGTCCTTAGACTGGACGTCACATGAATCTGACGTTTTCCTGTTTTACTCTTGTGCTCAACAAATTCGTGCGCTCTGCAATTCTTTTCGTTATATCTGCAGTTATTCATCACATACACGTTTACAGTCATATCTGAATTGAAATGTGTGTAAAGATAGAGCTAATTTTGACCTAGTTATACGTAATCTAACCTAGTGCCGTTTACGAGCTTAAATAATAATCCGCGAAGAATAATTTTGACCTAGGTTATAGCGATAATAGATATAACATTGTAGCATTTCCTTAAATTGAAGCGAGATATAGGTTAGCGTAAACGCACCAAGTTAGTATTATCGTATAACCTAGGTCAAATGTTTGCTTTCCGGTACTTATATAAGCGTTAAACGGCACAAGTGATGATTCGTATAACGTAGCGGTCAATTAGCTTCGTTTCTTAAAAACTTCTTTTTCAGGATTTTGTAGTACTTATTCTTTATCCTTCTAGTTCGATCGGACTGAGGAAGATAGTGTTGTTCCCTTAACAGGCGGGTTTGTATCAACCTATTAATGATCAATTACCTTAAAGTAACTTTACTCTCTTTACAGCCTCTAAACCAGGTTTCGGGGGCTTCGCCCGGGGGCTCCCACTCTCAGTGTACCCAAACATCTAGCTTATCAATTGATCCCTGTCACAATCGCACTTCGACAAATCTGTCCACCCACGCAAACCTTATTATCTCTTTATAGACTTACAATGCTGATTAAGAAATTATTAATTAAACTAGCTTTTCACGTATAGATAGTCCTACTTAAAAAAGGGAGGTGTGTGGGTTGGGGTTGTGAAGTACCTTTAATAATTGAGTGCTGACCCCGCCCTCCCCAATTTCACATTCCTGGTGTCCGCCTTGGCTTTTGTCTAAACTGTTATACCATTTTTGTCGTTCCATGTGTTTCTTTTGTTATCGTGCCACTACAGTTTGTACTACACACAGCCTAGAATCTGATTGCCTAGCTTTTGTTTCCGGTCAAGACGGATACTCGCATTGTCCGTGAGATTAGATGGCACTTCGTCGACTAAATCTCCAGGGGGAGATGATGAAGCAATCGGCACACTTGGACTTGCGAAGATGTGGGAGATTATACATATGAATAGTCTCCTATCATTATTCCTAATATCAAAGTTGTCTTTTAATTTGATTGATGATATTTCATTGTTCCGTCCTTCGAGCTCTATTTTCACTGATATTGAACCTCACCAATTGCGGTTGTAGGCTGCAAATTATAGACTATGCGTTAGCACCTCGGGGGTTTTAGCTCAGTGAGGTTATTTTGCGGCCCACATGCTGCGACACTGACTCCGTTTTTAAGATATATGCGAAGATCCTGATCTCGAATTCTATAATGCCGGCTCTTACGTCCGCTAGCCGAAACATGTTTGTTCCCCCCCCCCCGGTGGAATTTGCAGAACCAACTTTGCTTAAGAGTAAATTGTATAGAAACATTTTAAGCGCATGTTTGCTCTGTGCCGTTGGGGGCGTTTGGGGGGCGGGCTCCGTACGGCGGGACTTTAAAAACACACACCATTGGAACATCGCTACTCAGTCTTCAACTCTCTCATATCTGATGCCAATATCTATAGTCTTCATTTAATGCAATGGAGTGGTCAAGCTCGGTTCACAATGAAAGAAATGTTATTTTTGATTGCCTCTCATTATACTGTAATTAGCCTCATTGCATATTCTGACTATTATATGATTTTCGTAAATTGATGTTTTTATTGCTATTTTTACTATGAAAGATAGAAATGTTTCTTCCCGGGGAATTTTGCATAACAACTTTCTTTAAGTCATTGAATTAGCACTTTTAGCCAGTGTTGTGACTCTGCTGTTTGGGGCGTTTTGGGTATTAAGCGGGATTTAAATACCGGATTACTCAAGGCAACATTCGCTTACACCTATCAACTTATTTGTATATCATTGCCTTTCATTTTCACCTAGAATCATCAGAGTGGCACCAAGTAAAACTATTGAATATGCTACTGTTATTCGATACTTATATGTAAAATTAGCTCATTTGATATTATGCAATATTTAATGTTTTTGTAAAAATTATGTTTTTATGCGTATATTTTTACTTTGAACGACATTGAAACTGCTTCATTCCCAGCGGAATTTGCAAACCAACTGATTCCCTTAACGTTATTGTGGTCAGTAACATTTTTAAGCCATGTTTGCCTTGGCTGTTGGCTTGGACGCTTATTGAACCGTGAGTTTAATAAGTACCATGCAACCTTTACGATCAGTCCCACATTCAAACATTTATGATTTAATATCTTGATTTTAGTTTACTAAAATACATCAATGGTATCGCGGGTTTGAAAGCCATATGGAATCTGTCTTTTAAATAGCTACTTTATATGTAAATTTGGCTGATTTGCATATCCATGTATATTAATGATTTTTCGTAAAATCTGTTCTGATTTACCTTCTTTGTATTTTGAGCAGAACGGAACACGTTTGTTTCTCGGGAATTTTGCGACCACCTTTGATTGAATTAGATTGTATGGAATACATTTTAAGTTCATGTTTGCAATCTCTGTCTTGGGCGGGATGGGGGATTTAAAAAATAGTTCACATAGAATTTACTTAAACCTTTTCAAAATTACGATTGTGATTCTTGGGTTTCAGTATTAGACTTAATACATTTCAGAGTGGAATCCGAATGAAAGCTGATGAATTGTACTTTTATTGCTTACTGTTATATGTAATTAGCTCTTGCATATTTATGAAAAATTAATGATTTTGTAAAAAAAATTTTTTTATGTCTATCTTTATTTGAAACATTGCACAATTTTACAAACAAAATTTCTATGAAATATCAATTCTGTATAAACAATTTGCCATTAATTATGAGTAGTAATTACGTCAATAAACAAAAAAATTTGCAAAATTGCGAACTTCTTCGCTGCTTCAACTGATGGTGATATGATCATCAAATTTCCATCGATCAGGCACTGTTCATGGTTTGCGACTTCATCCCCATCTTCTTAGTTCATTTCCTGATCTATTACCGAAGCACACGTATGTTTAAGGCAAAGAAACCGAACGTGATCTATGTACACGATAAGTTCTGGCACATAAGCACACTTGTCCATCAATATTCAACCCTCTGTACCACCCTTTAAGTCTGGAAGATCTTCAGCTGCTCGTCATCAGGCTGTATTACGCCAAATGTACAACTTGTAGTTTAAGACAACGTGCGATATATGGACATATGTAATGTGTATTGTACCACAGGTCGATATGCTTTGCGCCATTCTATGGATCTTTCCCAAACAACAATAAACATTGACGCCTTCAGTTCACATCATTCTTAAAATTAAGATTCACATCATTTCTGGAATAGAGCGTTGCTTGACCATGTTGTGAAAGTTGTCTGGAATTCTGTTGAGAATGTAGCTATAGATAATTAAAAGCTTAGTATAAAGTTAGCACAAACTAAGTAGATTCGTATGCATTTTCACTTAAATCTGGGCGAGAAGTTAGGGGGTTGGGACAGTAAGATGGAGAAGAACAAGAATTGTGACTGGCCGGTGGTCATCCCGCCGAGATGCGCTGGACATTTGGGGAACTGGTGATTGCCTATGTATGCAGTCAAAGCACAAGTCGGGGACAATAATTGAATGTGATGCAGTCTCATGAATGCGTAGTATACATGCCTAAAGCCTTTTCGTGAATCGCTTTTCTTGGGGATTTCATTTTGAGCGTATTTTGAAAAGTTACAAAGATTTCGCCAGATGCATACCACATTATTGACAGGAATGACCAAATATCGGTTACGGTACATCCGCTAAGCAATTTCTGATAGATGTCTTCCTATATTCAATTAAAGGAATCAATTTGCGAACGGTTGTTGCTGCGTGACAAACATGGGTATATTATTTTGAACCATAAGAAAAAATTGGAAGCAAAATATGGACTAACTAAAGACGGTAGAAACTTTGTAAGTTGCCAAAGATCCCATAAGCACCAGCGACGGTTCTATTCTGCTATACTTTAATGTTGATGGTATGGCCGTACCAAATTCCGTAGGCCGTAAGGACAAAAGTGTTACCGGTTGCGTAAGATACCCATTGCTACAACAAAAAGCTTTCAAGGTTTAGCATAAAGCTTACATCTATGTTCAGGCATTTATGCATGTTGCTACGTTGTACCATGCCGATAACATACATCTGAGCTCTGTGGAGCCATTTGAAGTTGGAGAGCACGGTATTCTTGAACTCACCCAACCCATCTCGCAAGATCTAGCCTTAAATACGCCTTTTGTCTTCTTAAACCTTAGCAGTTCGGTCTCTGGTCGTGTCAATATCTCCTTGTTCTGACAAATTAAGCCCCTTTAAATTGGCTCAGTCATCAGTCGTGGTCAGGATTACCCAAATCAGAGTGACAAAGAAAGTTAGCATGCATTCTCTTATTGTCAGTGCCGCGTTTCTTCTTTATGTACGCAATTGAATCTACCAGTTGTATTGCATATTTGATGGATATTTACTTTGATGTATCCTAGTTCCTTGTACGGTATTTTTGGAACAAGTTCAACTTTTTGCACATCCGTGAGCCTATGTATTTTACTATGTAGGTATTATCTTTTATTCATTCCTATTCAATAAAAACATATTTGTTTAAAATTACTAATGTATATCGGGACCAGTTCTTATTGTTCTGGATCTCCTTGCTAAGACGCACTTCACCTTTCCAAGAAAATTATGAGTCCATGGACTCAAGTTTTAAAATCCTAGTGAGATACCGCTGCATACAATATAAAAGTACAACAACATGCTTTATTATCATAATTTGTCTCGTCGATAAATACATTAATTTATTTATTTAATCAATTAATTAAATGAATAGCTTTATTTTTTTATTTTGATTTTTGTCTTCAGTTTGATTAGAATTAAACCTGAAATAATTGTGTGATTATAATGCATGGAATTTTGTTAACGACAGCATTGTAATATGCCTTGTATGATGTTGTTTCCCTTGGAAGTATTTTTTCTTTCAATATGTTTAATGCAATATAAATTGTGAAATGTGGATGTATTCGATACCTGGAAGCCATACCCAAGACATGACAATTCGTTTGAATCACAAGTAATTTGCCGATTTAGGAAAAAATGTTTTGGGTTCTTTTCATCTGTTATTTCCACCAAAAATTCGGTATTTTACCCCAAAATCAGCAAGAAAATAAAATTGCGTAGCCGTAGTGTCTTGAGGTGTTATGTCTGATGTTTATGCATATGTAAGCCAGATGTTAAGCAAACAAGGAAAATACAATGTAAGTTAAAGATTTATGACATTTTCCAAATGTCATCGATTTTGATGGAAATTGTTTTAAGATTTTACCAAATTTCTCCATGTGTAACGCTGCCCAACGGCAGAGTGCAAACATGGCTCATTTTGTAGCTTTGTTCTATGCCTTCAGAAATATTCAGTACCCTTCAATTCCCCCTGGGGGGAACAGGGGTTATTGGCACGACTCAAGTCTATTCTTGTGCGAAGGGCAATCACTTACCTATTTCCCGTCTTAAGTTTGACGCGGCAGGTGTGCCGAGCACGGGGCTCGAACGCCGACTCCGGAATTCAGACGGCAGAGCTCTACCATGACGGCCACACGGACCAGTGGCTTCTTTTAATTTGAGAGGATTATTGAATACACCGCCATTAGCGAGTTCGTGACATTGTAGTTTTTAACCAATGAATTGCGCTAAACAACTTTAAGCTCGCCCCCACGATTCGAGCCTCGGACATTATTTCACATCCTATTATTTGTAGATGTAAGCACGATGGACTTTTTCAAACCGATCCTGCGTTTATAGGTTATAGCCGTGACATTCATTTTTCATATGGGAATTTACTTGTTTTCCCGGATTGTAATGAGGCAGTGGGTATCAGCGAACTGAAGACCAAATTCATAACTTCTCAACAAAGACAACTACATGGTGGATTGGCCTTCTGTCCACCACCTCAGAATAGTCTACATCCCGTAACGAATGCTGTCTATATGGATCGGGATGGTAAGTTTTGTTGACTATTAGTAGTAAAATTAGACTCGGGCGCTACTCCGTTTCTGCGAAGGGGTAGGGGGGGGGTGTGCTTGATTACAAAATCTTGTTCCAGCACACCGCCTATGGTTGATAGCATCCTGTCATCGGGGGATTAACAAATAAGGATCGACTATCAGTCAAAGTATTCGATACGTACTTGACGGTTGAAAAGTTCTTATTATCTCACTTTCCTTTGAGAATGTGCACGCATTGTATAGACAAGTATAGCCAGTGACGTACATTTTTATTACGTCCCTTGTTTGCCGAGATATCTAACTAATTGGCTAGTTCGCGCAACTAGCGACAGCTGAAATGTCACATCTGCTGAAAGTTTCTTTTATTTTCCTTTTTAGTATTATGACAGCCCAGTCAGATATCATGTCTGTGGACGCAAACAGGAGGATCGTCGCTCATCTTAAATTCTTTGAATACCTACTATTTGGAATGGACAGAACAATAAACCCAATCACTGCTGGGAAAGCATGTGGATTCATTTTATCAACAACTGTTTTTTAAAAGAAAATTATTTGTGTGGAATATCAGTTCATTGGTTTTTGTGACACAGTTTGCAAATTATAATTGTTTCTAATATTACATTAAGCAGTCTTATATACCATTTTAAGAATTTTATTTATTTCGGGTTTGATATTTAATTTTTTTCGAAGTCTTTTATCAATGGTTTTGTGTTCCGCAATTATTAGAATTGAGTTTACTCCCTGGCTATTGAAGATATCAGAATGAAACAGCAATATTTTAAGCAGTGTATTTTTCCTAAAACATCAGGAAAATTGCAATCACAAACTAGGAGAACGAAAAGAAATAAAATATTTCTTTGCATTTTTATTGTTTGGGGCACTTTCAAAAAGCTTTAATCTAGCTAAATGTGTATGAAGAGGCTAGATTTATGATACGGTAATGGATATTTTAAGCATATCTTCCTCTTATGGAAATGATTGTTGTAAACCAGTACTGGTCTTTTACAGGTCAGCAGAATGTTCGGGTTTGAGCATTTTTTATAAAAAATTATCTCAGGATTTTGTTTAGGAGGGAATTTGTACCGCATTCATATCAAATTTGTTCACTTTTTAGTTGTTGTAATGATGGTATGTTATGTATTTGCTATAATAAAGAAATAATAAATGGCACAACTGCTGTTCATAACATTAATTGTTATAGCTGAGATTTTCAGATCCTTGTTGTTGGTTTTTTGAGGCTTTGAGTCTGGATCGTAGACTGATGCAGGATGAATTAACCTCTTTAGCGTATGTCACCAATTATTAATTGCCTTTGATCGTCGTCCCATCTATCGTACTTTGGTAGCGTATAGGGGCGGATTCCAGAAGATCTTATTTTAATTAGATTCTCTGTCCATGATGTGCCACATTTGCATGAAGCTTATTAAACTTCTTTAGTTGTTAAAAGTTGACCCAGTACGGTATTATAAGACTTGACGACCACTGGCCCAGAATGTCAACTACAAATCTTCAATAACTTCCCTCCATTTAATCATCATCACTGAAAATTTTTTCCGTTCAGTCGTTGAGGCATATCTTACATACAAATTACGCTATTCTACAATATCGATCTTGTCTTGTAATGCTGATGTGAATGGTTGAAATCCAAATATTCAGAAATCTATACATGCATCGTTACTATCCAAAAAGCAAGTGTGCAATGAAAGTCTAGCTGTAGATCTATGGTTTGATAAATAGCTATCAAATCGCACTTTGAACGCCGTTTGATGCGATGGCCAGCATATATTAAACGTGTTTTCGTGTTTTCCTAATGTTGATTATTTTATTCACTTTTAGCATAAAATTTACCCGGACACCACAAAAGGCACATTGATAAAGGATGAAAACAAACTGCGCAGCTGCTTGACTAATGCAGCACTGAAATCGGGACACACTCTATTAGCACTAGGTGTCGTCAACATGGTCTACATTCGTGTGTTTTACGTTTGTCAATGGAAATGATAATGGAGCTTATAATAGCAGATAATTATTAAAATCAACCGTTCTTCCACCGGGACGAAATGGTGATCGTTTTAAGCTTAATCTACCCAAATTTCGACTGGGTTGTCCACAAGCGTTTACAGTCGACCCCATTCGTTTACATGAAATTGGTGATCTTTTTAAAGATATAATTCACAACATTTACTGGTATCCCAAGCGTTTCTCGCGCAAATTGTTTACATCTTTTCTGTCGAGTTCGTTGTTGCATACTCGTAACTAGGTGGCGGGGTTTACTGTGGCTTGCTGTGGTCGGTGTTTAATGTCTAGCATTTATGAAGAGGCAAGTTAATCGGATAGTTGATCGAACTTCGTAGTCCCAAAAATGAATTTTTGGAAAATGCGTTAAGACAGGACATTGCCGGGTTGCTGAAAATATGTGTCGTAACCAGGAAGGCTATCGGACAGTATCGAATCGATTACCCAGAATGGGCACAGCCCTGATTATGATTAAAGTCAATTATCTGGCTCCGTCGTCATATATTAACACGCACTTGAGCCAAGCGGCTTATAATTAATTGTGAAGTAAATTTTACTAATTGCACTTTTAGACATACCACTGGAAATAAGTTCGGTAAAACGGGAGTAAGTGTCGGAAGGTTGAAATCGGATCCCCATATGGGACCACCCATGATGATAAATGATAAGTCATGAGGCTTACGAATAGTAATGACTGAGTAAAGTGTTACAGAATCTATTTCCCCGCCCGCCGCCATATCACATTTTTTTATGCTGTTTTGCACTCCGTGCCCGGACCAAAGGTGGCCAAACACGGACCTCTAGAACCCGAGAAGTGGGGATCAAATGTTAGGAGGTAGCATCAGTAGTATGGCATTACAGGTCACACCCCGATGCACCCATCACTAATCGGTGTTAGGAGCGGCAGCAGTAAAAAGGCGAAGTCAAACATGTGATTTAAACGTATCTAGTCCAAAAAATTATATACCAATGAGTGAAGGCAACACGGTCCACGACAAAAGCGGAAGGGAACGGTGCCTGTCGCGGTAAGGCTCCTCTGCTGACTTGTTTCACACCTGTGCAGCCCGTAGCTAACCAAAGTAAACGGGCATACCGTCGTCAATTTAGTACGATTGTTATTTTGTTTTTCACGTTCCACTCGAGAATATTTACCATTAAGGATGATGCATACATGCGGTGAAAGGGTGCACAAATTAAGCTAATGCTGGCACTCAGGCCTTTGGGCAGGGGGTCTTTTCGTGCCAGGCTGCATGTGAACGGGACCCTCGTTTTTTCCGGTTTGATCGATGACCGCTAGTTTAGTCGCCTCTTACGCACGCAAGGGGGCTGGGACTTTCAACCGGCCCCAGTGGTAATCGGTTACGAAATGACAGTCTAACAAAGGGTATGAAAAAATCGTCAAACAGTGACTTAGTGATAATTTGTAATCGCAACACAGTGATATATCGACCATACTTGAATTTGAAAATCCAGACCCTTCACATGTCACAACAATTAAACATGCTCTTTCACACCTTTACCGGATCCATCCACTAGAAATTTAACAGCTTTGTCCTTATCGTATGCTTCTTTACAAATGGAAATGGAAAGTATTTTTATTTAGTGATCAGCATTCAAAATTATTTTTTAACACCCTCCCCTCCTATCCACCAACCAAGTATCTGTACGTTATTTTTTGACGACATTCTTTTTTTCATTTCATTCTTCTTAAAGCTTCCACCATTGTCTAAAAAGTTTCTTAATCTTTCTATATTCATACTATCTGAGTTTCCATTGTTTTGTAGTATTCTATTGCTTAATATCATTCGTATTCTAATTAAGTTCGTAGAAATTCACTCACTCGTATAACCGCTATTATGTATACAGTCCCTTCTGCACTTCTATCAACAATTTTCATATGTCTTCGTGTTTTATTTATTTATCCTCTTCTATATTATTTTCTTATTTGATTCATTGTGCTATCTCTCTTCCCCATTCTCTGTGTCTTCTATTCTTAGTTATTCATATGTTGTCATTTTTGGCAATCCAATATGTTTTCCCTTATATCAACCATCCTGTTTAGATATTTTCTCCAATTTACTATGTCCGTTATAAAATATGTTTTTGATATTCCATATCGTAAATTATCTTGACTGTAACTATCCATTATATTTTCATTCAACTTGTTACATCGATTTTACTCTTCAATGTACATATGGTAGACCAATTATTCGTACTCTTAAATTTCTTTTATTTCCCTCCTACATAAACTTGTGAGTCTCCACATAGTATACTTTTGAAATGGTAATTTTTTATTCTTTTAAGGGAACAACTATTATATTTTTATACTGAATCCAAGCAACTAGACTCTCCCGAATAAACACAAACTCCTTATGACAATTTAAGTCTGAATGTCGCTTTTCTGTATTATATGGTGGTATTTATTCCGGTTCAGCAAATTGAATTGATATTAAACTCTAAGCCAGACATTGTCCGAACATGGTAATGCACACCAGTATACTCCACGAGACGATTTTGTTTGGCAGATCGATATAGGAATAAAATGTGTATTACAAAAAACCCATGCAAATTCGTGTTTCAGATTACTTATGTCTAAGGAAAATCATTGGCGCATTTATGAAAATCATGTTATGGAATGATATGTCAGTTATGTTATTGCTTTCATTTAATTTCATTGTTCACAGATATTTTATTTTGATTGTAAAAAAACTTGAATGATAAAAGCGAAATAACTACGTCTTCTGTTTGATTGGATTGGAAAATACGCTGTACAACACCGAGTAGGACAATGATTATTCATAATAGATAAATGTCGTCGAAAAGCTTTTTTAATTAACATCTCCTCGCTAGATTATAAAATACAGTCAGTTTATAAAGAGGAAGTATGCGATGCCCATGGGAATGCCAAACGTTCTGAGCAGATTGTCATTAAAATCAAAAAAATATTGCCAATTCTTTTGGCTTATCCTCTCAAACCTCATCATTAACTTGGGATTATCAGCATAAAATCGATTCATAACAATTGTTATTATTAAAAAAGATTCGAATACGTGAGTGATTCGAATATTGTATACTTTGAATTGATACTCCAAGGTTGTAAGCTAGTACTTTGATCATATCTAAAAATCCTGCTAGAATTTAGACTTCCTGGGCGCGCATCACTCTCGTCTTACCCTCTAGATTTTCTCCACGGGAGAAGCACACTCTTGTTGTCTTATGCAGTGCACCATTACCGCTATCTTAGCCATGAAAATATATTGTACGTCCTTCATACCCTGCATCACCTATGTCCCTTCTCTCAGTTCGCATTTTGTTCATGAGGGCTCTGTAAGTTGCCACTAGACTACTGCGTTATTTACTTCATGTTTTTTTGAGCATTCTTGTGAGTGCAGCCGCTTTTCCAACACTCGTGTGGTACCTATTCTCCACAGATATTCGTGGTCTCAGCTGTAGAGTCAGTAAAAGTTCAATGTTATTGAAAATAATATAAAAATGTCCGTCTGTCAACACGTTATCTTCGCTGGACCGCAGAAAAGGTCAGGCACGCGTATACTGATCGTTTCTCTGTATACTGAAAATGCTGAATTAAAAATAATTGATTGTTTCATGTTGCAGAAAACTTTCTCTGTGTGTGAATTTTCGAAAATCTACTCTGATTATGCTCTAGTGAACTTCTAACTATTACTGTTATCATCACATATTGTTTATAACCACTGTTTCTGGCAATGATTTAATGGTGGGCCTTAACAGCCAAATTTAATCCTGTACTGTAAGTTCTTTGTGTTTACAGCTGATCTCATATATGTCTTTTTTAGCGACTGCGTGTGTACTTATACATGCTTTTTTGTTTTGTAACATTACTACTGCACCTCCAGCTCTCTAACATTTAGCTATACTCTTGTTAATAGACGTCTTTTTAGTGATCACTTCGTGAATGCCATTTGGCAATTTTTCCGTCTTGAGAGTTCTCTTTTACCTACCACGTGCATTGTATCTCCGCGTTCACTCCAAATTATGGATTTGGAGTGTGATTATTCTCAACAAATGTTAAAGCTGGCAATGCGGATTGGACTGTTAAAGTCTATATTTTCTGCTTAACTATTTTTAGGGATATGAAATATTCTGCGGGCAATCAATTCCACATAGTAAAATGGACAACTTCGTCATAACGTTTCCTTTAGAGAGCATTCGTCGCCACATATGGCAGAATATCAGGACGTTTACAAAATCGTAGTTGGTTGAATATTCCTGTTGGCTCGATTGTTTAGTCATCTAGAACCCAAATAGGATAAGTCTATTTTGTTGCAACACTAGCTATTTCATACGGCGTAAACTTTACGGCGATCTTACGGCATGGACCATACTTCATTGCACATTTATTTTGATCGTACGAGCTTTTGGTTTAACTCGATTAAATCTGCTTCTAGACTTAGAAAACAAAATGAGAATACATCAATGTATATCAGATGACGCTTTATTGCATAGAACACGGTAGCGCTAGATACTAAGTATTGAGAATCCCTTTGATTAATCACTACTGCTACGTAGTTTCTATACTACGTGTCAACCGTTTGTTTTTGACTAACCAGACTCTCCATATCTTAGCGTGATGTTCTTGTTCTGATTCGTATTTATTTGTCACTTACGATTAAATGATCCACTGTTTTTACGTCATATCCCTTTGTGATATTTAACTTTACCCATATCTAGCCGAGCTCTTTACAAGCACAATTATCTTTATGTCACTAGCTATGTTACCAATTCTTAAACCAAGAAATACCATCCATTATACTCTAGAAACTTATTGTTAATTCCATTGACTGTTACGAAATCACGCTAGGTATAGGATAAATATGGTGGTGTCATAACTTATCTTGCAACTACGATAGTAATGTCGAATATAAATACTAGAGATTATTATAGCAATACTTCACCATGCTATTATCACAGTTGTAATGTATTTATCATAGCCGCTCAGACCGCCCTCAATCGCGATCATGCACTTGAAATACCTAACAGACAATATTTAGTAACTATGAGGTCTGTGACCCAAGTTCTTCTGAATTTTTACGGACTTCTGTTTTTTAAGGATATAAGTAAAACTCTACTCGTCCTCCTAAGTTCACGCAATGAGTATCAACATTCACACACGAGTTATATGTGAAATATATACAGTTTTATCCGCTGAGATAACCTAATAGCTTACAAACGTTCGCTACTCGAGGACACAAAAAATATAGATACTTTAATACAAGATAAAAGAGAACTTTGGCAATAATAGGAGATAAGGAATATAGATGAGTGAACTAATGTTCGTGAGTATGTATAGAACTTATCCAAATCATCATGCTGATACAAAGCATAACTATAATACAATCACGTTCGTGTGAGAACGTACATCTTGATGGTCCCCAAATCCTTGTGGTCATACATAATCGATTTAATTTATGTTATTCTTATGAGTATACGAAGTACTCTAAAAGTGATCTCATTTCGTCAGTTAGATGGGATACATAGTGGATAGTTGGAGGAGAAACCCTCAAACAATCTTTACCCTTTCGTGTTCCGCTTTACGGGAAAACATCGTTTCCTATAATTACGTTCCAGATCACACAAGATTAACATATTAGCGATGTCCGCCGCCCGCTTATGGCGTATGTAACTTGAATTCTAATGCTATAATTGTTCATGTGTATAGTTATGTATAACATGCATCTACTATCGTATATCCTATACTGATTACTACCGGTGGTGATGTACTGTCACTCCTCTCGTAAACATGCGTGTGAAAGTGTGATGTGTGTGAGATCTAAGTATATTAGCCACCAGTGATTGTCATGTTCTAGGTAAGGAGAATATTTGGAAGCATGTGTTGTGGTTCTCTAGTGCCGCATCCATTTGATATATTTGGTTATAGTAAATCCTGTAACACGCTACCTAATTTGTATAGTTACCTCTCATGAATGCAAACGTGCAAACCCATGTGGATGTCCCACCTCACATCATTACTCAAATTCTAGGTAACTAATCCACTCTATAGTATTAAAAGTCTGTACTATATTACAAGGTGTGTGTGTATTGGCACAGGTCTTATCGAGCTAACCTACGATGTTTTACTACACAGGATTTGTTGCTCTTAACACGTATGTTCAATATATCAATTACGATTTAATTTATCAAGTATATAATTACAGCAAAGTACTTCCATAGTCTGTTGTATATAATGTGTGTTTAATATCTCCATGTAGTCTCTAACTAGATGTGACCTTAATATATGTCTTAGATTACTCTCTTAATCCTTGAGAAACAATTTGATTCGTATACTTGCATTGTTGTTTAGACTGTATTTTTCTAGAACTCACAAACGTTATCTTCGTCATGATCACAGAGAGGATTATGACCTAAAACTTGCTCGTACTACAGGCAAGACCTACGCTCAGCCAGGGTGCTTTATGCTTCATCTCCGCATATCGTCTATGTTAGTACTATCAGCATGAAGAAGCAGCAGCAGACTTTTGTGTTTTACGAAATGTGATCTCCACCATGCTCACTCTCATGGGCCAGGTAACACCATCGTTGCGTGATAAAACAACGCTCACACCGTCTTTTTATCTCGCGGATAGCATTTACGCATTGGACTTAGAATAATGGTATCCATCAGATGTTTACACCTAATGGTCAGATTTACCTCTTTTGCTGTGAATCTCAGATCATTGTGACTGCAATTACATACTATCCTCAGATTCATGTAATAGGATTAATATATATCCTACTCTCGGAGGGGAATCCTCCATCCCCAGGTTCAATGTAATTAAACTATGTGGTTGCAAGCTTCCGTTGTTGAATCTATCATTCTGTTATTATCTGTATATCATCAATCCACCTGTTCCCAAAAATTGTATATTGGGTTACAACTGTGGATCGTTTGATACCGCTCATGAGAATAGCTCCGTCTGGTAGATCAAAACTATTAATTTATCTCCTCTTCCATGATGACCTTTCTTATATGACTAAACAAAAACGGGCTTAACTCCGCTACACCTACTATTCAACATTTTCGCATATTCCAGCCCTCATCCTATACGTTAAACATTTAAGCACGCAGATAATTCTATTTATATTTCTGCTAGCGCACTCTGTGGAGGGACTGAGACAATTCGTGTTCATAGTCGCCACACAATTGTTAGGCGCCTGAGCCTAGATGTTCACCCAAAAAATACTAAGATCGATTCAAGTGGTGACAAAAAATCTGTTGTAACATGGCCACTTACTGATGTGGGCCTGTAGCCACTGCTACTCCTATTCTATACCAAATGGGCCCTCTGAACAAGAAACCCACAAGCAACGAATCGACACTCGTCATTGATCGCGAAGCATTCACGAATCTTGAAGAGAGAACGAAAACCTAACAGATCATGTCTTAAACATGGCCAAAGGCTGAAAAAAGCTAAAAGGTATACAAACATAGTGATAATTCCTAGTCTCAAACGAATACAAAAAAGAGTTAGGCAAACACGGACCCCTGATATATACCAGAGTTGATCAGGCAGCTTCTAGGCCCAATGTAGTGTCTATGATCCTTGAAAGTTACAGTCCTGTGACTAG
>CAJDSM010156994.1:0-10464 GCA_903981925.1 Ostrea lurida
TACAATGTATAGAAAATCCAAGAGAAACTTGTTCTTGCACTAGTTGTGAAAGCACTGGTGAAATTTATGTCCATATAAATAGAAATCGTGACATGTTCGATGAATACTCCTTTCGTCTTAGTTTGGTTTGTATAACTTAGTTAATGAAGGTTGCACTTCAATCCGCCAATCCTGTACTCAGCCTTGCTATATTTGTCAGCTGTATAGAGATTGAGTTATGACTCACTCTCTGATGGTGCCTGCGGTGATGTATTTTACGACAAGTTTTGTAGATGCGTAGGCCACAAACTTTACGATAAGCGTAATATATGTCGGCAGAGGAATTTAGAGGGTGATTTCAGAAGAATTATGAGGAGACACATAATACCACCTGAAGTCATGTTGTCGATATGTATCATTCAATCCTTGCATATCATTCATTGTCTCACGCGACGTCTCAAAAATTAGAGGGTATATGATCACTGTAGGATTATCTATGACGTTCATGATGTGGTCATGAAACAGTATAGCTATCAATTGTGTGTGCAGTAATTTGTATATTGACCCTGTATTAGAGACAAACAGAATGTAAAGCATAATATCGTAATAACTAATTTGAGCCGATGAATCGACTTGCGACTTGCTAATGATCATGCGTACATTTGTTATATAAGTCATATTATATAGCGCACGATGTTTCCAGAGTTAATATTTTTTTCAATATGTTTTTTTGATTTTGAAAATTCGCATCTATTTGTGGTAATTTGCAAACATGATTATTATATCATTAAAATAATACAGTCGACTCTATAAACAAATCTGAATTCTTCATTACACATCGCTGTAACGTCAGCTAATGTGTCGATAGTCATCTATGCAACTTTTCTGGTAAACTTAGCAAAATTTATAAAGTCGCAAATGTTTGGGTGAAATATGATGGCCATTCTGATATGATTTTTTTTGTCAGAAATTTAAATATGTATAGGTTAAATTTCCTGTAGTGATACAGTGATGGTTGGTGGGTGCGAATGGAGGTTAAAGTGGGTAGAAAGAATAGAATCTTTTGGGAGGATTTTAATTAAATTGTAGAAGCTGAAATATAGAAGAGTGTCTTTCGCCCAGAAAGTTAAGTGAGAGATTGTTTATAATTTGATTTCCTTTTCACTAAAGGTACAGTCCATTCTTACGTACGTTTTTTGGTTTTTTTCTGGTGGCCTGCTTTACGTGCATAAACGAGACATAGAGGGTCATTGTGGTTCATGGGCTACTTACCTTGAGATAGATTGGTTAGTGAAGTTGTTATCGGATGGACGGTGATTGGTTCAGAGCATTCAATCATCAGGTATCCGCTCGGTTGGTTTGCCTAAATCCCCCCATCAAAGAGGCTCCAGAACTTTAATTGCTTCAGTTCCAGACAATTGCTATCGTCTGCACTGAATTTAGTTCGAGTTTGCTTTTCAACCGACTACTTCTAAGTACAGGATACTCGGGTTGACGCATGAGACTGTGGGAAAGTTCTTAACGAGAAAATATGGATGGTGGTGTCATATTAAGCCGACATCATGAGGGACAAATTTAATAAATAAACGAGAAAAACGCCGGCAACAAAGTACGCACTTTCGATGCCTGTTCGCAATGCATACTATGTCTAGCGCTTGCACTGGGGAACTTTTATGTCTAAATCTAGAAATCCGATCGTGAAGCTTGAAATCGGACTACCTGCTTCTTTACAGTTCAATCTTATCTTTTTGGCCATGCGATATTTCCAGTTTTTGAAGATGACTATTTTCTAGCGTAATAATATGGACTTTATTGTTTTAATGTTTTCCCAAATAAATATGGATATCCTTGGAAAATACGATCGGATTTGGACTACGAGATCTTGTAGAGGTCCTTCGAAATGATTTGTTGGGATGGTGTATAAGGTCTGGTGGTTGTGTATTGACTGCCAAATAAGAGATATTGTTATTACTTCACAAATATTTATAAAGAATTTTTAGAAGACATATAGGGATTGAGAAAACATTTACTCTATTACCGTGTAATTTTAGTAAAATACAAACTAATTAAAAATATTGACCGTCCGCGCTCGTTTGCCGTGGAATCTAGGAAACGTGGCCATTGATTACATACAACACAGTATTTTTTGAGAATGAAAATTTTCTCACACCAAAGCTTTCTCATATTATAGATTTGATAAGAAGGCTATTCAGATAGGCAATAGAGTTTATTAAAAAACAATTTCATAGATTACTTAGTCACTGGCAATTTTGGGCCAATCTTGATATCCGAAATGTCCAAACTCTTTGCGAATGATTCAAGTTTGATAAACGGAACATGTTTGCTTCTTCAGAATTAAAGATGTCTTTATAGTGTCGTTCACACGTAAACTAAAATCCAGGCTTAACTCGTATTTTGTAGTTTGGTAAAGATCTAATTGCCTCCTTCTTTCTCATAATCTCTTGGTGATATATTCCTCCTGTAGATTGGGGTGGTCATATTATCTATTTGCGGGAAATAACAATATACAGTACAAATGGAACGATCTTAAGTCCCGTTATATTAAGAAAGGTCCTAAAGTCCGAGACCCTCGCTCATATTAAATGGCGCATAATGTTATGACTTATCATGCATACTGTAGAAGAAATAGAGAGTCCACAGGTTGGGTAGGTAAGAACATGAGGGAACTGAGGTAGTGGATGATGGATCAAAACTATTCGGAATCATGATTAACCCTGTAATTCCACTATTTGCGGGGAAAATTGCGATGGCTAACTAATTTTGAAATCAATATTTTTATAGTTAGTTATGATCTTGTCAATACCTTGATTCGACTAAATAGCCAAAGTGATACTTGTGTAAGGACAGGCTTCGCCACGGTGGCTCAGTGGTGATAGATATCGATCTTGATGAGTATGAGAGCGCTACGAGTCCTACCGTGAGTCAGGATCACAGTCGGCTCCGCATGCTTCAAAGTAACGACGTGAAAACTAGTAGATGATTTGCTCACAATTCGAGAGAGCCCGCATTTAGTATTAGAATACAAGGGTCGTTAGATATAAAATATTGTGGTTATAGTAATCATAGTCCAAAACATATACAAATCGATGTACGGAGCAACACAGACCCATCGCGTAAAAAAAGCGAAAACAGGAAGTCAGGTGCATTGTCGAGGAGTAATGCATTCCCATCTGCTGCCCATCGGATTCAAAGTCAGTATCACCCGGACGACATCCTTAAGTTTGGTGAAGTTGACAAGTAAATAAACCGCGTGAGCTCCTGTTGTCGAACAAAGTAAATGGGTCTAAAGATGTCTAAATCTGGTGATTGATGTCTCATTAAAACAACTTATTCGATTAACGCAAGACGTGGATTTCTGACACAATTGATGACAGACAGTTTATTGTATCGAAGACAGAGCTTAACTTAATGACGAAGTCTGTGTTGTCATAGAGGGTTTAACAATCAGTATCATAAATTGCAGCATCATTAGTAAATTCTAATGGTTCGTTATATCTCAAAGAACTCTATATGTTTTACACAATATGACTACCATTGAGTTAAAGCGTGTCTGATGTGTTCATGTCAATGTTAAGCCTTTTTCACACACGAATCCTAATTTGACTACCAGGAATTGTTCGTAAGAACTTTATTGACAGTGTGGAATCACGGCTAACTAACAGATAAATTGCTTACCGGTACAATGATAAGTTGTTACACAGAATATTTCCCGATGAAATCATTATTATACTCTAGTATACCTACCTTTCTTTTAGTGACTACACCACCCCAATTTCTTGATTATTTATCATGCGCACAAGTAATATGTTATCTATCATATCGTGGCTTGAAATCGCACTTTTTGCATTATAACATGGACTTATTGCATAAAGGGGTTACCGTAATGTAAAACAATGCCGAAAAGTTTACGATATCTAATTAATGTCCCAGTTACACAATTTTTTTGGATATATATTTCTGGATTATTATTTTTTTAAAAGTGTTGGGAGCCAAATTCTTACTGTATATATTTACACAGGTTGAGTATCTCAAAGACCTTGCAAACATTCCGTTGATTTCGATGAGCGCCTGTATATGTTGTTTGATATGTTATATTTCAGAGAGAGGTGATTTAAGTTTGCTGTCTCGAAAGTATTGATTAATTTTAGGATGTTTATTTTAATTTTATTATATAAATTTCTCAGCTTAAGTCATACATCACAACATTAGTTGTGTGGAAACTCTTTCTATCATGTCAAGAAGGAACGTATTCTTGGTATTATTCCGAAAAATAAATGGCTGTTGTGTGTTTCTGCTTTCGGCTTGTTCAATGCCGCGGCGGGCTTGTTCTGTGCTTGTTTCTGCGTGCGGTTCGGCTTTTTTGGTCGAGGGGCTGCTATGCAGGACGGGATGATTGCTTATGCGGGGGCTTATTCGGCGGTTGCCGTATTGGGGGGCCGTCGCTTCGTGTAATTCTTATGGTACGTCTTGTACGCGGTTTGGTATTATGCCGGTGTGCGCCTGTCGTTGGGCTCGGTGCTTGTTACTGGTCAGTGTTTGTGGATCGTTGTTGCATCGTTTTCGCAGCAGGGTGGTTATGCTTCGGGTTTTTTCCGTTTGCCTGGTCAGCGCGACGAGTGAGGCTAGCGGGGTGTGGGCCTAGATCGGCGGGGGATGCTTGCTCCTCACTGGGCACCATGGTCCACCTCTGGTGTGTCGGGGGTCCGATGATGTGCCCTGAAAGAAAAAATTCTTTGTCAGTTTTTGTGTTCATGTTCTGGGACTTGCAGACTTGATAACAGTGTGTTAGGTTTATGCTTTATAGGCACTTTACAGTTCATTACCCTGACATCTTGGTAAAATTAGTATGTGGAAATGTATGATACCGCTAAGGTTGAAGTCAAGGTAATTGCAGGAAGTTATGTGAGTATACTGAGTTTAAACCTAGATACAAATTACAAATTTGGTTTGATGAATTTGAGGCTCTATATTTTAACAACAAGGATTTTATATAGTGAGTATAAGATCGTACAGTAATTTAGAAATATACCATGTCTTGTCCAACTTTCCAGCCTAAATCTTATCTTCCTCCAGATCCGAGCCTAAAGTTCAGATTCCTTGAAGTATATTTCTATCATTCCTCCCAGAAGCATCATGCCATGCAAGTTTGGGGAAGTCGGATCAGTATCATGATATGCTAATGCACTTGCTCAAAACTTTAAACACACTAACACCTTATCTTATCACCAGCATCCGAAGCCTCATGGCTCAGATCATGTATAATTGTTTGTTAAATTAACCATCAATCACATAAATTTAATTGTATCAAGTTAAAACATCGAGACATACTTTCCATACTGCTTCAACCTACGTTCATAACATTTCCCATACTAAATTACTGTGATGTCAGGTATGATGTAAGGCAAAGATAACTAAAGTGATCAATCTCGCAAGTCAAACAAGAACACAAAAACAAGAATTGGCAATACGGACCCCCGAACACCAGAGGTGGGACCAGGTGCCAGGAGGAGCAGATCCCGGACCGGCCCCCACCCGCGCTAGCCACAAGTCCCTAACAGGCAAAGGAAAACCCGAAGCCAAACCACGCGCGAAAAACGACCCAACAACGACCACGAAACAACCAGACAGCACCCGCCAAGACAGGCACGGCAACCAAACGCACAACGACATAGAATCCACGAACGCGCCCCAAAGCGCGCGCCGAAGCCCCCGCAACAACATCCCGTCCGCAGAAGGCCGCCTCGATCAAAAACGACGCCGCAGAAAACGCAGAACAAGCCCCGCGCATTGACAAGCGAGAGACACAACAATATTTTGGAAAATACAGACGTATTCTTACATGTAAGTTTCACAACATGTGTGTTGCCTAGCTGAGAATTTGATGTAATAAATAAAAAAAAATCTACATTAAACTTTGAGAGCAGTAATACTCTCTATGAAAATAATGAACATCAAAGCAACATATTGACAGCGCTCAAGCGAATCAACGGAGTTGTCAAGGTTCTTTGAGATAACAAACTTAAATATATAAGTAAAAGTTTTGCCCTCCCAACTTTTAAAAAAATAATAAATCAGAAATATATTTCGAAAAATTGTGTAATGACTATAATAGAATATCGTGAAACTTTCGCATGTTTACGAATACGGTAAACTCTTTATGCAAAATAGTCATTGTATAGATGCAAAAGGGCGATTTTTCAATGCCGATATGCATAGAAATTTCTTTGCGCATGAATAAATATAAGAAATTGAGAGTCGGATGTAGTTAAAGAAAAGTGATATAACGTAAGTAAATAATGATTCAGGGAAATTTTTACATGTAACCGGTAAGCATTTTATCTTAAGTTAGCCGTGAGTCCCGTTTTCATCAGTAAACGGAACAATTCACGTAGTCAAATTAGTGTGTAGAAAAAGCGGGGTTAAATTGAACTATGAACACATCGACAGCATTTAACTCATGGATAGGTCATATTGGTAAACTAAATTAGTTATAAAGACCTAGAATTTACTAAATGCCTGATTTAACGTGATTGTATGAAACCACCTGCAACAACAACTTGTCTGTAAGTAGCTGTCCTATAAAACTGATCATTGCAGAACACGTTTCTTGCGTATCGAATAAGTTGAGAGACATGCACACAGATTTTGAGACGACATTTACCCATTTAACTTTGGTTCGAATAACAGGTCACGCGGTGTGACGGGAAGCAGAGGATGCTTACTCTCCATGGCCTGAATCTGTTTTTCGCTTTTTTCGGAGGTCTGTGTTGCCTACACTGATTTTGTTATGTATTTTTTGGACTAATGATATAACGTTAACCAATTATTTTTCATAATAACGACCCTTGAATTATTAATTCTAAATGCGGAGCTCTCTGCGATGGAGCACTCACTACTATTTCTCACGTCTACGTTTGAAGCGGCGCAGTAGCCGATCAAGGGGCTCGAGCGCATTACTTCTGATCAAGGAGTCGAGTCTCTAACCATGACCCACGCGACCGGTCCTATTAAATCGGTTATTTGGGCTATATCAATGACATAATTAATGAAAATATTGATTTTCAATTGGTATCCATCCGATTCTTCCCGCAATAGTGGATAAGGGTTTAATAAATATCCGATAGTTTTTATTGATCCATCCAAGCTCCTCTCCCCAGATTTTGTCCCACTGTGGCGTTTCTTCTACAAGGGTCATGATAGTCATAACATATGTGCATTATAAATGAGCGAGTTCTCGGACTTAAGGACGTTTTAATAAGGGACTTAAGATCATGCCTTTATGTACTATATTTAATTTCCCAATAATATTTGACAGGAGAATATAAGCCAAATGAGGAAGAGGAGCATTGAATTTACCAAAAGAAAATAACGATTATGCTTGATTTAGTTTACGTGGAACGACAACTTAAAGATATCTTTTTAATTCTGGAAGAAGCAACTCAGTATATCAAACTTGAAATTTCATGATCGCAAAGTTGGGAATTGTGAAATTCAATATTGGGCCAAATTGGCAGTGACTTAAACTTAATTTTTTTTTTAATAACCACATCCTTCTGCTTCTCTATCAATCTGATATGAGAAGCTTTGGGAGAATTTTCATTCTCCAAAAATATTGTTCTGTGTATCAACAGTCTAATAGGCAGAAACCGACGGTCAATATTCTAATGTTGTATTTTCTAATACAGCTTTCTTTGAGGTAAATTTTCTAATTAATGTCCTGCTAATTCTTTATAATATATTGTGAGAGTAATAAAATTCGATTATTTTGCAAGTCAAACTAACCCAGACTTTAACAAAACATCAAAATATTCGAGTGGATAAAGATCTGGTTTAATCGAATTGTTAATTTTCCAAGGAATCTATTTTTTTGGAAACTATAAAACAATAAGAGTCCATATTATTACGTAGAAAATAGTCATCTTCGAAAAACTGGAAAATTGAATGGGCAAAAGATAAGAATTGAAGTAAAGACAGCAGGTGTCGCATTTCGTTCCATGGTTCTAGATTTAGACATAAAATTAGTGAAGCGCTGATAGTATCATTACGGAACAAGGAATGAAGTCGCGTTATTTGTTCGGCGTTTTCCTGTTTATTTATTAAATTGTTCCTCTGTGTTTGGCGTTAATGATGACACCACCATCCAATTTCTCGTTGAAGAATTCCAGTCTCTGCGTAACCGAGTATCTGTATTAGAAGGTGTGGTTGAAAAGCAAACTGAAATAATTCAGGTGCAGGACGATAGAATTGTGAAACTTGAAGCAATGGTTAAGTTGGGGAGCTTTGATGGGGAGGATTTAGGGAAACCGAACAGCGATACTGAGGATGAAGCTGACCAATCACGTGATAACAACACTAAGCCAATCTTCTCAGGAGTAGATCCACAAGACGCCTCTATGTCGTTCATGCTACGTAAAGCGCCACCAGAAAAAGAGCCAAAACGTACGTAAGAATGTATGTCTTTGTGAAAAGAATCAAATTATAAACAGATCTCCACTTTTGGGGGGAAAACATCTTTATATTTCATTTCTACATTTAATTAAATCCTCAAAGATTTATTTTTCTACCCACTTTATACCTTCCCATTGCACACCAACCATCTGTATCCCTACAGGAAATTTAACATACCATATCTTAAGAATTTTGGTGACAAAAAATATATCAGAATGGCATCATTTTCACCAAACTTTGCGACTTTTTAAATTTTGCTAAGTTTACCAAAAATTGCATAATGACTTATCCGACGACATTAGGCGAGTTAAAGGATTGTAATGAGAAGTCAGGATTTGTTTTTATAGAGGTGATGTATTATTTATGAATATTATCATTGTTTTGCAATTACCACAAATGATGTCGAATTTTTCAAAATCAAAAACATATTGAAAAAATATTAACCTGGAAACCTATCGTTGCGCTATATAATATGATATATTAACCAACTGTAGAGCATATAGCAATGTTCGCTAGTCATTCATGGCAAATTATATACATGTATATTACATTTGTCTATACAGGGTCAATACAAGTTACTGCCACACAATTGATAGCATTTTATGCCTACATGAACGTCATAGATAATCCTACAGGACATCACCCTCTAATTTTTGACGTCGCGGAGACAAATGAAGGCAATGGATACCACGCACATCTCGGTGTGTTTATGGTCCCTAAATCTGAAACCTATTTCTTGTCCTGGACAATACGCTTACGGGAGTCATCCTACCATTCTACAGAACTTGTCGTAAACAACCAGGCACACGGTGCGATAATCATTCATACCACAAATAGTCAAGGAGACAGTGTTACTGGCAACCTCATACTAAAGCTCAACCAACAGGACGAAGTATTCATTCGAACAGGTCACGATTTCTTTAATGGACAAATCACCAGTACTTCATATGGCAGAACAAGTTTCTCTGGATTTCTGATCATGTAGTAAAATTCAATATAATGTTCTCTTATTTTATGAGCATTTTTGAAATGGAAATAAGGCGATGTCTTAAAGCTGACATGATTTTTATAAATAGAGCAAGTCCGCCATATTTTTGCCAATCCCGCCATATTAGTGATATTCTATGTTATAGTCAGGATTTCAGGTTTATTAGGGGATCTGTCTATCTTCACTTCACACCAGTCTAATTATGCGAGACCCACAAGTGACACGACATATCAGGGAAACACTTTTAGGATACCAACTATGCTCAAAAGTCACAACAATATTACCCACTACATCTATAAAGAATGCCTCAATTTGAAAAAATCTAAATTAAAAAAAAAATTCGGACATCCTTTGCATCAATTGTCATGCATATTGCACTTAAACATGTCCAAATAAGCAATAAGACTTGCCTGCACAAAATATTTTACTCAGTATAGATGGAGTTGATGAACTAGAATAAGCAAATGGCAAAAATTCATACCATACATTAACTTACTCAATTCAAGCAAATAAATACAGAAAATATGCACACGATGCATACTCGCCTGAAAACGCCATCGAAGCTGCGGACGACAATTTACTGGGTAATTTACCTCATGATTATCTGTAAAGGACCCGATATATATACTGGTACACTTTGCCAAAATAATTATCCAAAAGTGTGGCAAAAATTCCTTTATACCATAATCCATGAAAGAAAAAAACGATAAAACTCCACTTTTTTCCTACAGTAACACAGTCTACACTGCAATCAAACCCTCGGTGATCACAAATCTCAATCAGGGAATAAAAATCAAAGAGAATACTTCTACCATGTTTAGTGTCATACATTATAGTGGTCGACAGAATTTTGCAAAATTTGTGAAAGCCAGAAATCATTAAGGTACAGTGTGATATTGCACTTGCATAACGATAATTTTTGTACTAGAGTAAGGAGAGAGAGAGAGAGAGAGAGAGAAGAGAGAGAGAGAGAGAGAGAGGAGATAGAGAGAAGAGAGAGATGAGAAGAGAGAGAGAGAGAGAGGAGA
>CAJDSM010157010.1:0-10227 GCA_903981925.1 Ostrea lurida
CGCCACACCCTTAAACTGAGTGCTGTAGGGAATTAACGATGGCTATGAATAAGCGGTTATGTTTACTAGAAATCAATCGCTTAATTGGATGATGCTCCCATAAGTAATAATCTTAAGATATAATGTTGTGAGACCAATGAATGTCTCTCTCTACATAGAAAAATCACGCTGATCATGTCGAGCCCTAGTGAAGAGATTAAGTCAATATATAATTCCTAGGTGCATAGGCATCCTCCATAATTATTACCTGCGCTCGCTCTCGAAAATCCCGACCTTATTTGGCAGCGCACATCTTAGCAAAGGTTGTTATCGCCTCTAAACTAAAAGTTGATGAAGACTGATTTTGCATGTTAAGTTATTAATCATCATAAATCTGCAGTGGCTAGAATTTTAGGGCTGTTCTTGATAACACAATTAATGATATACAAAAAGGCGCCTAAGTCCTTAACATTCTGTGGTCAAACGTAATCAATTAATGCACAAAAATACATATACCAAATCGGAGTGCTAGGGCAACAGCGAGGACCTCCGACAAAAGTGAAGGGATAGGATAGGTGCCATGGAGGAGTAAGCATCCTTCTGGCTGAACCGGTCACACGCCGTCCTGTTGGAGACCCATTAGTCAAATAGTGAAACGGATTACCGGTATGTCCAAATCTAGTCAGGGGAAACAATGACCGGTCCTTAATCTAACAATAGAAGCCAAACGTATGAAACAAAAGTCCAAAGTCATTAACATAATTGACTTCTAGTTTGTAGATTTTGTAAATTCGAGGCGAACTTAAACCAAGGGTCTAAATATAGGCGACCGTAGGAATTTTGCGAAATGATGACTTTAAACGAGATTCCGTGGTATAAGGCCCTGCCAGCATTCAACTTTTTGTAAGTAGTTTGGCCTCGCTTTAAAAAGTCCGCATACGCATAGCATGCTCTTGCGTATCGGAATTCAACGGAAGAGTATTACACACCATAAGCAGGTGATAGTGTATTATTATCACATTAGAAAAGGAAAGTCTGACGATGCAAAGTCAAATCATCACGCTTATCAATGATAAAGTTGTTAGTTGTACGTCTGGCCATTAGAGTCAATGTTAAGTAGGAAAAATATCCAAATATGAAAGCAGAATATGTCAGGATTCTGTTGAGGTGTCCTTTAGTATCGAGTTCCCCTTATGGGATATATCAAGTATTGGACAAATTAAATTGTTGAAAATGCCATAGATCTGTTAATTATAAGCAACATACATTCTATATATACCATCTCATGTTAAAGGATTGTGACAGAGACACGGCACAGTTTTTTTTGTATTTATTCCCTAACAGTTTTCGTTGTAAAGGCTCAAAGATAACGAACAGGATCAATCTCGTAAGTCCCTTAAACCTAATAATACAATAAGAAAACAAGAGTGGTGGCAATCACGGACCCTTCTAGCACACAAACAGCCGAAGGTCGATCAGGTCTTAGGAGGAGTAGAGCAATCCCCTGTTGACCGGTCACACCCGCCGTAGAGCCCATAGTCGTTGATCAGAGTAAGGAAACAGTCCGTAGTCAAGGAAATCAGTGTGATTGAAAAACGGCTTAACCCATATGTAGTATGAAACAAAACCCATCAGGACGGCATTTGATTCTAAATAAACTAGGATCATAATTGGTAAAACTAATTATTTTAAATACAGCACGAAACAAAGAATTTACGAAATGCTGCATTTTAACGTGATTCTGTTTGAAAAACCCCATGCCAACAAGTCAACTTTGTCATGTAATAGCTTGCACTCGATTCAAAAAAACTGTATACCTCACTAAACGCAGAAAACAAGCTCTTGCGTATCCAAAGTTGATGAGACAATACACTAAATTTGCTTCATTGAATACAAAAAATAGCGCCAATAAGGGGGCACAATTAGTGCCCATAGGAATACCTACGGATTGGTTGGTAAAGACTGGTCCACAAAGACTACATAATGGGTAATTATCCTATTAGGAAACCCAAGCTGCTCTTAATATCTACTTCAGTAAGTACTTGGTGTAAGGGCAACAGAGTGATGTTTTCTAACAAAACTATGTGTCTTGTTTCCCATACCGACTAGAAATTCGTATTTTCGATGGTTGGCCGTTTTTGTTTAAAAGCAATTTATCTATAAATGAAAGAAGCCGTTAATTTGAAGATTTTATAGTGATGGATTCACTGTGTAAAAAGTGATGTGGAGAAATCATTACGTTTTGCGTGGCAGTCAATTTTTGAAAATTGGCTTGGTGTAATTCTTAGGTTATCCAAAAGCTAACTTATTAAAATTTAGAGATTTTCCGATAAGTAGATCCACATCTTAGATCTTGACTACCTACTTCATGGAATAACTAATGTAGATAGGAAACCAAGAGTATCTCTGAAGACGATTCTTTGACAGCTGTAGTAGTTTATCAAAAGTCAGAGAAAGGAGGCTTGGTAGAGCGCCTTACTGGAGGCCAGCGATGTATTCTTTGTTTTGTAAGGTGTTTTTATGCAATTTCGGAATCCAATTAAAGGTATGGTAATTCAAACTTTGATCCTAGAATTTTCGTGGGAAATATTTGAAAGTCTTTAAAACAGAAAGTATGATTTTGAAGAAAATTTCATCTTTTGTGAAATTGTTCAGAGTGTAAGTGGGGATTCCCAGATGTTGAATATGAAATAGAGTTATACTCTCTTTGTAATATATACAGCACCAAATGATTCGAAAAAATCGGATATAGATATGATTTCTTTAAAACCCAAGGTTCAAATGGATATCAATGATATCTGTCTAAAGTTATGATTATATATCACAAAGAGCGAAGTTAAACATTGTGTCAAACCGTAATCATAATTCCAAAAAAAAAACATATCAAAATCGAGTGTAGGGCAACACGGACTCCGACAAAAAGCGAGCAGGATCAGGTTGCCATGGAGGGAGTTAAGCATCCTCTGTGACCGGTCACACCCGGCCGTGAGACCCTTAGTCGAAACTAAAGTTAAACGGGATTACCGTAGTCAAATCTAGTAGGGAAAATGACAGCTAACTAAAGGGTATTGATAACAAACAGCAACAATAACAATGAACTTAGTGAGATAACCCTTAGTAATCGCAATAGCAGAAGGTCAATTACTTTAGCCGACCGTAGAATTTGCAAAATTGATGACTTTAAACAGATTCGTTGTATAACCTGCAGCATCAAACTTTTTGTTAAGTAGGTAGGCCTCGCTTTAAAAAGTCCGTCATACGCATAGCAATGCTACTGGTATGCGTAGGGTCGAATCAACTGGGGAGAGGTATTACACACGCGATGTAAAAAGCAAGTGCCCTGATAGTGGTACGCCGAAGATGATTTACTACATTGAAAGGGAAAGTACGATTTTCAAAGTCAAAGTGCATCACGTTTCATTATAATGTATTGTCAGTCTGCCATTAGAGTCAATGTTAAGTAAAATATCAGATATGAAAGCAGGAATATGTCAGATTCTTGGTGTCTTTATGTCGAGTTCTTCGGGATATATCAAAGGACATAATTGTGAAAATCCGATTGATTGTTAAGATCAGTCCAACATTTTCAGCGTATAATATAACTATATGTAAGGTGAAAGGGACACGGCAAGTTTTGTTTTATCCCGTAACAGGTTTCTGTACAAATTGTCTTCGTATGAATACAAAATAATCTGCCAATAGAGAGGCACAATTAAAATGCCCATTAGGACATACCTACGGATTGTTAATGGAAAGAAACCTGGGTCTTCAAAAGTACTACATAAAAGTATGATTCTATAAGGAAACCCTCAAGCATGCTCTTGATATCTACTTTCATGCAAGTACTTGTTGGGCAATCAGAGTGTTTATTCCACACAAAGAATATGTGTCATTGCTTTCCTTACGACATAGAGAATCGGTATTTGTCTGGTGACTCCGTTTGATTTAAAAAGCATTATTTAATAATCTGAGAAAGCCTTTAGATTTGTATTATCGCTGAGGAATCGTTGTGTAAAGTGTGGGGAAATCCATAACTGCTTTTTGATTGCAAGTCAAATTTTTGAAAATTCTTAGTGATTTTAGGTTATCCAAATATGCTTCTTCTGTTAGTTAGAAGTAATTTTTAAAGGAATCCACATCTATTAATATTGGCTGGTGGGAATATTTAATTTGTAACCTTTATTCATGAAAATTCAAAATGGTACAAAACATTACTGGAAATCCGCTCAAAAATGTTGGCCTTATTATTTATGGACAAAATTAACTTATAAGGAACACAAAATAGCGCATGGACTTAATTTGGTATGATGGAAACTAATATGCAAAAGTAAGAATAGATTATGGTTTTCGTAACTGAAAAAGTTTTGATTACCCACAAGACTTGAGAAACATATATTTAAGATAACCTATCCATTCTGTTAAATAAATCCTTAAGATCGAAGTGGATCATATGGGCACATTCTATTTTACGATTTAACGTTATTCACCCAACAAAAGATGTGTATTGGCTCACTGAAAAAGCTTGGAAATACAGGTTCAGTTTTTACAAGAAAAAGATTTATTGTGTAAAATTCTGATCAATAATTTTGTTAATTAAAATTTACCCTTGATCTATATAAAGGCTGAAGGAAAATCCAAAAGTTCAAAGTGGACCTTATATTAAATGTAGAGGAATAATAATTACTTAAGTATATCCATTATTGCATGAGAAAATAAGAATAGATCGGAGTTGTCAAACAAACAAAAATTGGACAAATTGAAAAAAGAATTGGAAAAATGAGAACTATTGAAAAACAAAAATCACTTAGAAATAAACATTTACATAAGACGAATTTTAGAAACAGAACTTGATGAACTTTAGGTAGACCATATAAGGCAGGGGGTGGAGGGGGAGGGTCAATTAGAAATCAAAAATTGCTCGGAGTGCGCGTAAATTGAAGGAAAAGAATACTTCTTATTTCCTCGACTAGAAAATAAACACCAAGCGGGCACAATTCCATTAAATTATAGTTTAAAAATGGAACTGAAATTACGACATGAATACGTATAGATATAGTTAAACCAAATTTGCTTATATTAGAAAAATCGTAAATATGCTTCAAAAAACATATCTAATTTTAGAGTCTGCCAAGTTTAAAATTTATTCTCCAATAGACCAATTAGATATTATAATACTCTTTCAGAAAAGGAAAAGATTTTTGCGATCAATTTCCAAGCAATTCAAGAATGTGCGACAGCAGTAAATTCAACATGAAAGTAGAATTAAGTAAATCACCTGGTTAAGATGGTCTTCCTATAGAATTTTATAAGGGTGTTTTGGAAAAATTTACAAAATATGTTTCTACGACGCCCTTGATTAAATGTTTGAAGATAATGAATTAACTTCTCTCCGAATGATTCCGCCCCAAAGACTACAATAGCGTAAATATCGTAAGAAAGGAGAAATAGGCAAGCTTGGAGATACTATCGCTCCCCCAATAAGTGCGCGTAAGGGCAAACTCAGTGGAGTTATAAAATAATTTCGCACTCGTGTTGTTATCGGCTAAAAAAGATTACAAAAAAATATTTATGATAAGCAATTATTCACAAAAGACCAAACAGATTAATATAGAGAAATGCCGTTATATTGGCGTAAATGGCCAGATTTATAAATGGATAATTTATGAATAATTATTGTGGAAAAATACCATATATGAGGATGTATGATATTACTATTTTGCTGATTTGAAAAACGCTTTTACTCAGTTGAGTGTGGTTATTTTTTATATATACCATTTTATATTGGAAAAATTTATTTTTTATGGATCGTACCTTCAATAATGACATGGAATAAAACAATTTATTATATACATACATCCCTAATAAATTCCATGTCAAAAATTAAATGGAGGCTTTCTAAAAAGGTGAAAAATAGACACTTATGTCAAGATGGACATTATGATAGGGCTTTCACTGTATCGTTTGGAAATTTGTCTATTTTCATATTTGAGATGAAAATTGCTGCCCAGCCTCATTAAAAAAGGTAAACATAGCCCGTATCAACAAAACATATTAATTAGGGCTTTAAATACCGAGGTAAACTGGATAAAGAAATTAAAATGATGTTACAACCTGCTGATGAGTAGGATACTTTTCCAATAATGGATCTATAGATCTGAAAGTAGGCAGTCTTGGATATTTATATTAAGAACTTTGGTGTTCTGGACGCAAAATAACTAAATATCATAAAAAAAAGAAACTTTTATTAGGATAATGTATTACCTAACCAACAATATGTGGAATAAGATAATTCCACTACCCAGTTCATGATTATTTAAATTAAAATGTTAAACACTATTCTAGAAAAGTCTAACTTCATTGGGGTTATATGACACGTTGGACATTTTAACAGGCTGATGTGTTATGACAAAAAAAATTGGTTAAATAATGCTTAAAGAATTTTGGACAAAATAATTTAGAGCTCTTGGCGGCTGTACGGGCAGGTCTAACATGTTTTTGGGAAAAAAATCATCATAATGTCTAGATTTCTCCTTAGTGCATAGTTTCATAAACTCGCTTGACAGTACGACCATAACAGGCCAGTCTGTGCTTAATTATCCTGACTCAGTTTTTCATTAAGAAAATTAATAAATTCATATTTTCTTTTTTATGGGGAAACCAGGAACCGGCACGCGTATCTAAACAGGCAAAACATCTTAATCAGAAACCACTAAATCGAAGAGGAGAGTATGATATCTGATTTTGAAATAGAAAAAATGAATCCGTCACACTTAAAGGCTTTCATCCGTTGTCATAAGAATAAGTTGAAAGAAAAAAGGTAGTTTAGCATCATCATTTATAGTAGTACCTTGCACTTAATAAATATAATATATGAATCTTTTCATAAATCATCTGATTAAAATTCAAAAATTATAACAAAAGTATAAGTAATCTCAATACTGTATAAACTTGATAGTCTGTTACCATTTTAATGACTCTCAAAAATTTAAGGTGCTTGTCCATTTGGTTTGGCTAATGAGATTAATTATTATACCTAATGAAGGATTTTGGTATGTTTTTATTAGATTATTTAAATATATTCTCTTAAGCATATATGTTCGGCTGATTGTCTATGGATCCGCCGATCAATAGTTTTATAAATTTTTGGACCTAGTGACGCATTTCTAACTTGAACATGGTTCTCTGAAGCCTGGATTTGCGAAGGGGTGTACCTCTGGCGGCAATTTGCTTGACAGCTTATATGACATTCGACGTACGCATGACAACGAATTCAGTGCATAACGCAGTACCCCAAGTGCAATTATGCACTTTCAAATATGAAGTCCCGATCATCGTATCAACGTTAATGTCTATCGTCAATAGTGCAATGTAATGCGATGAGAATAATATGCATTACATATTACCTTTTTCCACGTTAATTAAAAAGATATAAAGCCACTATACAACATTACATGTGAATTAAATGAGTAAATTAAAGTCAATGTTATCTTAAAGTCGGGTATCCAGATATCAATAGTCGCGGTAATATCTTAAATATCCCTATCGGTATTGGGAAATTTCAATGCGCACGTTCTAGGGTATGCCCTCGTCGGGCAACCCTCGCGGCCAAATAATACACGTCATGCATGAGTTAGTTCCCAGTATAAAGTTGTGTTAACCCTGTGGATTGTGCTATCCGCTTCATCTCCGGAATAACAGCTATGCTGGGTACCATAGTCGATTGGCTCAAGCTGATATTGCACATAAATCATTACGGAGGGACCAGTTTTATTCCCAGTTACCTCGGGTAAAAATATTATTATACTCTCCAATATTTCAGCTGGCATATGAGACAAATTAGCAAGTTTATGTCCCCCTGACCGACAGCCAACTATATTTCCCGTAGCACAGGAAAGAGGGAAAATAGTTGCTGTACGAGAAGGACCACAAATAAACTCTAATGTTGATTGTCCGAATTGCCAGCAGGTAACATAGGTATTTATAATATACCAAAGTTTAAACCAAGAAAGATTACCTTTTTCCATACATGTTGTTGATGAGATAAAATAACAAGTCTTTGCATAATCAGATGACCAGTCTGCTAAAACAAGATTGACACTTCCGTTTAAGTAAACAACGGGAAAACCTATTTAGCAACCGGTTGGATAGTTTCGAGACTATTTCCCTAGGGCAAATAGTCACAAACGTATTTCATTGAGTAGCTGTTATTCAGAGAAATAGCAAACTTATTCACGTTAACATTTATATAGTAAAAACAGTCTGAGGTATAAAAATCCGGTCTATTGACTGATCCGACATTAATTAACTGTATACTATTATCCATGTATCGAGGCTCGAAAGCTTAATTTCAATGGAGTCCTTTTATTGCAAAGCCGTTGACTCTAAGAGGTCATTGTGTGGGGGAAAGCGGGATGCGCGGAGGAGACCTACGTTTCGGAGCGGGTGACCACCATGCTCTTTCACATTACAGAGTTTGCCGATCACGGGGATTGAACTCTGGTTGCAGCAGAAGCACCTCATGACTTCGTCACAAATGAGCGACTCCCGCACGAGAATGGCGATCTGGGGCGCGAAATTAAAATCTCCATTGTGGCAAGATAAACACGGCGCTCGTCCACGCGGTCACAGTAATTACTGCCCCTGTACCACAATCTTTGATCAAGTCGGCGACGGCTGGTGGCAAACATGTCGGCCATTTCGCGCGAGGGTGCTACAGTACATGTACTGGTGGTATGCCGCAGTGGCGCACGACTCTTACCACAACGGTTACCCCCATATCANTGCAGTAGCGCAAGATTCTTACCACAACGGTTACCCTCATATCACAACGGCGATTTGTCGTACTGAGGCAATACAATTCCAATTGAGCGGCACTAGCCTCGGACTGGAGTGGTGTGAGACGCGTTCAGAACCCGTACAAGCTCTTGCTTTTCCAGCGGGACCGTGAAACTGGCACCTCTAACCGTAATGTTGTGCGAGTGNAGAACCCGCACAAGCTCTTGCTTTTCCAGCGAGACCGTGAAGATGGCACCTCTAACCGTAATGTTGTGCGAGTGTGGTGCTGAAGTTGGGTGACTGTCGTGCCAGACTGGTACTGTCGCCGTGATCCCAAAAAAATTTAACAAAAGGTTAAACCTCGAATTTTCCGTGCCACTGTACATTGTGCGGGGCTCGCAGAATCGAGCGAAAGTGGTGCGAAATTCACGAAAAATCGATGGTAGACGGGTGGTACGGGTTTTTTAGCCCATTTGTGACTGAGGCGAGCTCTAACCCTTCCCGATCGCGCGAGGGGCCGCGAAATTGGCACGGCTGACCATAATGTTGTGGGAGTGTGGTGTTGCAGGTTGGTGACTGTCGCTCGCGCAATGCTGGTACTGCCACCGTGCCCCCCCCCCAACACACACACACACATACACACACCACCACCACCGCGATTTCAGCGATCCCGAAAAATATCTTAAGAAAAATTTAAATCGATCAGCCCTCGCAGACCCTGAAATTTCCGTACCACTGTGGTGCAGATGAGGTGCGAAAGTTCAAACCCACGAAAAATCGATGGTAAGCCGGTGGTACGGGGCCCGTCGCCTATTTATGAATGTGGCATCAGCTCTACCTGGGCACCGGCATAATAGTAATTAGAAGTATTAGCAGACTTTTTCTCCAGTGACCCATCTCATCTCCACAGCTTCTTAGCCTATAGTACACGTGACTGTCCCTCCCCTTTTTAAATAATGGTCTAATATTTTGAAAACTATTGAGATCTCTACCCTCAAGCCATCAATTTCCTTGTTTCCTGTGTTGAGACACGTTCATTGGCACATATGAGAAGGACTGCTAGGGACACAACTGACCCATCCTATTAAAGATTGTCTAATATCTTGAAAAATATCAATTTGAAATACCTACCCTCCAATTATATATTTCAATATTTTTCAAAATATTAGACATATTTGGTCCTTGTTTTGAGGCAAGTTTATTGACACATATTTGGGGAGGGGCTTTGGGGTCTTAAATGACCCCGCCATTTACATTATTTTTGATATCTTAGTAAGATATTGAGACTCCAACCCTCTATTCATATATTTTCTTGTTTACTTAAGATAATTTGAAGAGAAAATAATAAAAGGGTCCCAGGACTATGTCTGACCTCAATCTATCATACATGTATATGGTTCTCCGTCTTATTTGCCCCCTGACGGTTTGTAATCGGAGGGGATGGGGACTATAGCTTTCTTCTTTGCTGTCTGT
>CAJDSM010157038.1:0-10119 GCA_903981925.1 Ostrea lurida
GTACTTAAACTTTGTTAGTCGCCGCTCACTGTCAAGGCACATCATGAAAGTGTTCATGTTTCTTGCAGCACTGGCAATCTCAGGAAAGACCAATATTCCTTCCAGTATGTCATCTCGGAAACTGTCCCTTGCGTCCAAAAATATTTTATATCGCTTAAACCTATTGAACGGCTCATATTTACAATGTTTTTCCCGAACTGTTTAACGGGAAATTTACGGGTTTCTTGGATGTTTTTCCGATATCTACACCAAAAAGTGTATATCGCTGTTTCCTCTGCTCCACTTTTTCCGAAAACGTCATTTTTCGAACAATACGAAACTGTCTACATAGATCTAAACCTCGTTTCTTCTGCTAATTATCGATACTTGAAACGTTCAAATTATGGCCGATTTGAATCATTGAAAACACTTAGGAAAAAACCATGTGTAAAGTCATCTCAATCTTCCAGAAATTTTTACAAAAGTAAACAAAATGAACTGTATGAAACGATACACAACTTTTTTCAATCTAAAACTTTGCCGTGTTCCGCGCAGCTAGGTTTAAGGTTTCCCCTAAAGAAAAATTCGCAGTACTAATACCTAAAATGCCACTCCAGTGATCTTCGCGGCATCTGAGGTCACAATGCAAAAATTGCGTCATAATGTATGCGTTGAACGTCATATCGTAGGGAAAATGTCATAATTAGGGAATAAACTACCTTTCTCAATCTTGTGATTGCGACCGTTAATGCGATTTAAACGGTTGCCAAACTGAGTTTTACCGGCGACGCGTAAGCAAATCACAAAATAGAAGGTATGATTCCCATTGATAAACTGCCGAATTCTTGCTTATGTTTACATTTGTTTTGCTAAATTTTGTTTATGAAATGTTTATGCTTGACGTTATGTTTTTGCGTCATGGCAATTATGACGTCAACAAATCAAAAAGCTTCCCATCTTGTTAAGTTTTTGCGTCAAGGCATTATGACGCACAATCAAAGCTTCCAATCTCGTTAACGGCTCATTAACCACCGCCAAATCTCAGTGCATAATCCAATCAAAATAAACTTGTTACAAAACAATGCATAAGAATATTACGGTCCTCTTTTAGTCTTTTATCTAAACGGCTAACAAAAGATAATGTATACGCGTAAAATTCACGTGAAATTAATATACAATTCATTTTCCTTAGTATGCAATCACTCAATCTCGATATTCATCATGCGCAATGTAAGATCTACATATAATACTGAAATAGCCCTTTTTCTGCATCACATTTCAAAAGAGGGTTAATCGCCTGTAAAACAATGTGCCAGTTCACGATACCTGTCTACAGTCAGTTTACAACAATTTTTTTGAATTAATTCTCAATTTTATCTATATTTTTTGAAAAGTGTTGGGAGCAACTTCTTACTTATATACTTTTAAGGAAAGACTGTGGGCAACTCCGGTAATTCGCGGAGGGTTGTCAATATGTTTGTATTGATTTTTAACCACCACTTTTCATAGAGAGTATGCACTTGCTCTCCTAACTTTCATGTTAAGAATTTTTAATATCTTTTTAAAGCTTATTAATAAAATAACCGCTGGTAAACAGTATATTGTGAAAATTTGTAATATAGAAGGGGCCTGTTGATGTTTTCCAAAAAATAAAGTGTTACGATATCATAGCTGACGTCACGGGTAATTAGTAGTCGGAAATGTATGATAACCCCGGTCGCAATCAAGGTAGGGAAGTATGTGGTCTCGGTGTTTAACCGATACAATTTAAAATGGTAATTGTGAATTTGAGGTGTAATTCACAACCACGATTATCACTGCACATTTTCTTATGAGAGACCTTAACGTAATTGTGCGGGTAACCATCCCACGTCTAATAACAAGGTCATACTTTTAATTATACATATAAAATCGGACAAAATTTTACATTTTATAATTCAAATATAGTAAAGGATTATAAATATGCTAATAATAAATACCTATACCGTTACTTTTATATAAATTAAGGCTTGTCCACGAACTTTACGGACAACCCTCGTATTGCTGCATGTTTGCTTGCGTCCGTACAGATAATTCTTTCTGGTATAAAACTGTCTGTAATAAAACATTTTGGCAGTAAACAAAACAAATATTTTGTAACCAAGTTCGTACACTACCTCATCTGTAAGATAAATACAGTGATCTTAATCCACAGAATTTGCTATCACCATGTGCATATCTCTGATGATGATAGAACAAATGTTACCTAAAGATGGTTGAAAAGAGATTATGCTTCCAGCTACACTTGCAAGAATACGTGGTGTTATTTTGTCTGAAGATTATATGATATTGAATAGTCTTTCTTGCACTGGCAATTTGCATTAACTCCAGGTAATATTTGAATACAATCACTGAAATATTCCCATTGGATGTCCTGGTTTTAGCTTCAACACCCCCAAACATGTCGTAACTTCATCTTTCAAATTCATCAACCCCGATTTCTTTTAACTTAATTAAACACCACTTGGCATAACTTCAAGGGGAAAATTACTTGTATGTTATTTTACTCCTACAGAATTTTTGACTCATATGTAGATAATTGTTTTGTAAAATCTATTTCCGGTAGTATGATATGGCGTCCATAATATTAATTGAGTTTTCTGATCCTCATTTTACAAGAATGAGATAAAACAGACGCTTGAATCGTTGACAAACCTTTAGGGGTAGGAAGTTCAAATAAAATTAAATATATCCATCGTTTTTTCTCTGGTCTTCATCGGGAGTAATTAAAGAAATAGAAGTTTTCAAACTCTTTCTTTTAAATCAAACCATATGCGACTCAACTGGATCTTTGTTTGAAGTATCAAAAACAATTTAACTCACCAGAAGTCGAACCCTCCATTTCCAGTCATACCGAAATACTTTTCAATTCCTCATTTTTCAGTGCCATAAATACCGTTAATTAACCTTTATTGTAGAAACTATGATTGTCTAAAATAAGGTAAAATGCATGTATACCATGGTAAAGTTCACCACCGGTTTTGAGAGATGTTTTCGAGAGAAGTCGATAACAGATTTAAGCATTGCTTTCGCATTTTCTCAATAATTAGTCAAGGCACATACTTGGTACTTACAGTGATAAATCCATGCTATACATTATGTAAACATGTTTGTCCGTCACTTCGGCCTACACAGGAAGTGGCAGGAACAATTCCCGGTTTGGTCCTGCAAGATATCTCAGATATGGATTCGTGGAGTTTCTGCAAATTTAAATTGAATTTTTATACTTGGATTTAACTTTTATTGAATACTCTAAAGTATACCGAAATTTTATATGGTCTATCCGTGATATATGGTCGCCAAAAGAAGTTATTAAACAATTTCTTTTGAGAATATATCGATTATTCTTTGCCTGTTTCTAGTTGACATACTATCTCATTGAATTCAAAGATGAGTATTCACCACTTACCTATATAAAGAGGCGAAGTCAACATCGTGTTAAAACTAATCATAATTCCAAACAAACATATACAAAATCGAGTGTAGGGTAATACGGACCTACGACTAAATCGAAGGCATGATCAAGTACATGTACCATGGAGTAGCGAGCATCCTTTATATCAAATTGTAAAAGATAAAGACAATTGGAGAATATTACTTGTATATGTATAATTACTTGTTGTTGAGTAACTTCACTGGGTTCTGACTAAACCCAGCTAGATGACCTATAGCAATTCGTCATCGTTCATCTTGACTTTTATGTCGTACGTTAACAATTGAACATTTTTAGCCTCTTCTTGAAATATTAGCTTTTCATTGAAGCATCTTTGAAATGAGGGGCCCTCAATTGATAAATTTCAAGACTCTTGCACCCCTGGGGAGTTAAGGGCGGGGCAAGAACAGCCAAATCTGACAAATTATAACAAAAACTTGCCTACAACTGCATATGTGTAAGGAAACCTAATGTATAGTGATGTAGATCTGGATGGCCTCTGCCGAACTTGTAAATTTCTAACCGCGGGGTAGAGGTTTTCACCCAACAGTGGGCCCCAACATTGCGCAAAATGTTTGTATATAAACTATTTGAAGAACATCTTCTTTAATGCTATAGATATTAATTTGAACACAATAAATATTTGGAATGGACAGCGAACCTTTTATCATTATTTTAATTTCCATGGTCCTAGGGGTTGGGTTTTGGTATCAGGGTGAGACGAAAATGGTCAGAGAAGAAATGTGTCAACAATCAAACATGGGTAGGTGAATATATAAGCAGATAAATAGACAAACATCACTGAAAGGGCTTGCGTGAAACCGAGGGATTCTACATTGAAATAAACAGCACGGCGATATTGCATACATTTTCCAAATATCGTTAATTGTACTGTGAGTGAATCAATGAGGGTCAGAGTGGAATGAATTGTTAAGAGCATTATCATGGAAATCTTATCCGATGTAGTGAGTCGGTATAAAGACGGCACATGTACCAGTCACTGTCTTATCCGATGTAGTGTTTTGGTATATAGACGGTACATGTACTAGCCACTGTCTTATCTGATGTTGTGTGTCGGTATGACAATGGTACATGTACTAGTCACTTTCTTATCTGACGTAGTGTGTGGTTATCAAAAAGATACATGAACTAGACACTGTTAATAAATTGTCAGATATGTGCTTACTACTGTATTACAAAATGGCAGATGTAGTTAAACTGTGTCTTCTTACATACAATATCACAAACTGCATTGGCTTACACACAACAATGGATCAATTTGTATTCATTATCTTTATGTTTCCATTGGAATTTGATACATTGACTCTAATGGCAGACTGACAATACATTATATATAAGCTTGATGACTTTAACTTTGCAATCGTCAAACTTTCCTTTTCTATGTAGTAAATACCACTATCACTGCTTATGGTGTGATATCTCCCAGTGATTCGATACGCAAGAGCATGCTATGCGTATGCGGACTTTTAAAGCGAGGCCAACTACTTACAAAAACGTTGATTGCTGCAGGTTATAACGAATCTCGTTTAAAGTCATCATTTCGCAAATTTCGGTCGCTATAATGACCTTGTTTTCGATTACAAATTATCACTAAGTCATATGTGACTGATTTGTTTCATATCTTTTGTTAGACTGTCATTTCCTACTAGATTGACTACGGGTAATCCCGTTTACCCTATTCGACTAAGGCTCACGGCGGTGTGACCGTCAGCAGAGGATGCTTACTCCTCCATGGCACCTGATCCTACCTTTGCTTGTCGGAGGTCCGTGTGCCCTTCCACACTCGATTTATATATGTTTGGATTATGATTACGTTTACACAATGTTAACTTCGCCTTTTTGTATACAACTGAGACCCGTTGTCTTGAAATATTGAGGTTTCGTTGGTCACCTATTGCGGTGCGATTGTGCTAATTGTTAACAAATGTTATGAGTTTTTAAAATTGCAGAATTTTATGAAAGAAAAGAAAATTCCCCATCACTTTATGAATAAAACCCTTCTAATTAACTCCTGGATTCGCCCATGAATGTGATTGTTTATTCATAAACCATTAACTTCACACCAGTGATTACACTCTAGATCTAGGGTGTTAGTTTCCCATTTTTTTCTATTATGTGGTGTGATCATCATCTGTTTGTGCATCATATGTCTTGGTGTGCACTCCATGAATGGAATTATGTTTTCTGCGTTCTGCAATAAATGATTACTGAAGCTGCACTTACGAGAGCCTCTCTTACCATCTATGCATGTTTTTTCTATAAGCGAATCATATTCGTTTGATAACATGTAATGTATATTCTTAGTTTACAGATACACACTCGATTTTGTATATGTTTTTTTATGATTACGTCCTACACGATGTTACTTCCCTATTTATATTTAAAGGGCATGGACACGTTTTGAGTTAAAATAGTTTAGGTTTAGATTTCATTTCTAATGTTCACAATGCTCACTTATGGTATTTCTAATGGTCAGCAAAAATTTGAACGTCATTTGTTGAGTTTCAAGTGAGATAGAGACTTACAATTCTTTACAATGTAAACAAGGCTCGAGCTTGTACATTTACATAAATAATGCTTCACAGAAAATACCATGTTCAAAACAAAATTAGATATGAAAACAATAAAAACTATTTAATTGTGTTCAGAATGAACTTGTAATTTGAAAAAAAATCTGCTTTACATGGAACGTATACTAGCATATTCAATATAGGTAAACAAAAACATGAATCGAGACTTGTTTACATATCAAAGAATTGAAATGCTGTATCTCACTTATAACTCAACAAATGACGTTCAAATTTTACTGATCATTAGAAATACCCTAAGTGAGCATTGTAAACATTAAAAATGAAAATCTAAAATCTAAACACTTTTACATTGAAAACGTGTCCATGCCCCTTTAAAGCTCTGCTTACGATTTTTAAAAATGTTATCCAACAAATTTAGACAAATTTATTCGACTGTATTTTTGTCGATTCATATTGACCTGTTTGCGATTACAAAGTATCACTAAGTCATATGTTGACTGATTTGTTTTGATACCCTTTGTTAGACTGTCATTTTCCTACTAGATTTGATTACGGGTAACCCGTTTACTTTAATTCGACATGGGCTCACGCGGGGTGACGGTCAGCAGAGGATGCTTACTCCTCCATGGCACCTGATCTACCTTCGCTTTTGTCGGAGTCCGTGTGCCTACATCGATTTTGTATATGTTTGGATTATGATTACGTTAACACGATGTTACTTCGCCTATTGTTCATCGCCTTGTTTGATATTCGATTGTCAAGGTTATTGCATGTGTCCATTAAGGTAATGCTTATATCAGTGGTACGAGTACGGACTCTGTATATCAATAACAATAATCAGCGAAGTGCATTTTTTTCTGCAGTACAAATTTGAATTTTGTTCTTTGTCGGATAAGGTTGAATCCACGTTAAACCTATATTTCTAGACGATTGTGACTTTTTTCTACGGTTCCCCAACGAAATTGTGCGATACAAGCTTTGTGGAGCAGACGAAGCTTTTTGTATGTTGTACATAATATTTAATTTATAAACAATGATGAAATATCAACATTAAGTAATTTGTCAATTCATTTCAGTTTCAAATGCCTAGCTGGACTTCAGAAATTTAGTATGTTGAAAACCTAACTGCAGATAAAAAGAAACAAGTCAAAGTTGGGCAAAATTTAATATCATAATCCTATATTTAGTACATCTTATAATTTGGGTGAATTAAAAGATAAATCATTTGTAAAGAGGATTATTCCCTCAGCATAGCTCTGATCCTTCGAATTTTTAGTCCAATCGTTTGGCACTACATTGATCACTTTTACAGAGTTTTACTTTCATGTTCGGATTTCCAACATTTCGGTTTGAGCATCATGAAGAGACATAATTTCGAATGCGCATCTGGGTGCATAAATTGTACCGTATATATTTTATTATGACCCTGGTCGAGGCCTCTGCGGTGGACTTTAGTCCCGAGGTCTCTACAGCCCAGTTGCTATGTACTATTTACAGCTTGAAAAACGGATATGTATTAATGCAGTGGTAAAATTAGAAATTCATATCAAAATTAGGATTATCTCCCTCAGCATACTCTGTCCTTCGAAGTTTTGCTCCAATCTTTTGCACTACATTGATCACTTTTACAGAGTTTACTTTCATGTTTCGATTTCCAACATTCGTTGAGCATCATGAAGAACATAATTTGTCGAAATGCGTCTCTGGTGCATAAAAATTGGTACCGTATATGATTTATATTGTAAAGGTAATTGCAAAAAGTGATGAATGAACACATCGGACTAACATATATAGGGAACCTCATTTATCCTAACAGTTTGATTTTGCGCCTAATCATCGAGAATGAAGCATGCGAATATCAGAATATGTTGATTTGCTCTACCAAGTCTTTTCACCTTTCATGCCAATGTGCTTTCATATTCTTTATTTTATCAAACACATATATGTTAGCAATTATTATATGATTGCTTATTCAGATGAATATAAACATTATTATAATCATTACATATATCACAATTCAAATAGAAAAAACGATCAACCTCAGTATCTCAACTCAATGAGACCGAGAGAAAACTTTGAGATAGCCATTCGAATTCAAGGGTAAAAATATAAGAAAGTCATGATGGTACTTTTAAATCACTTTGTTCATAACCATGTATTAAATTATATCAGTTGAATAAAACGAGCTATATTATGTTAACGATATACATGGTTGAAATTGTTATGTTCTAACTGCACAGATTAAGTGTAGAATTTAATAGAGTACACTACAGGTATTAAGAAGCATTTCCTTAAAAATTATGGAGCTCCATGCAGGGATTATTAGCAGATAGAAAATTAAAGTTTCAACAAATGTAAATGTGTGTTAAATGCAGACTACAACTTTTTAATGATGAGTAAAATATTAACATTGCAAACAGTCTCGTTTCAATCCGCATACAGTCAATGTAAGGGGTCAACTGTTGTTTAGCGCATTTATTCCTATGTTTGGCTATTCTTGATTGCTTTACTTGAATACCAAGCATGTATCCGACCGTTTAGTCTAGTAGCACGAATTTAGTACAATTGTGTTCATGATTCCTATTTTGTTAACTTTGTTGATTGAATGATGTATAACAGTTCAATTTTTTGCAAGCGCGTTTACTGTAGGAAATTATTGTTCACATACACCGAGGTTTAACAGTTCTATCTGATGATGATTATTTCTGTGATAATTTAAAATAATATTGTCGTCGGGTTTTTTCTCTAAGACCACATAACAGCCACTTGATACATTGTTAACAGTCACTTCATATAGGGTCCATTACCAAACTTACAAATTGAACCTTTTGCGTGTCACCTTCCAGTTAACTTAATTAGTCAATATCTTTTATATTGTTGAAATATTTGAGTCTTTATGTAAATGTAACTCTGTTTTGTCTGCACTTTTCTCTCCAAATGCATATAATTTACAGTCATTTGAGTATTTTGTACTACTACATGTAGGAGTCTAATATCCCGTTATCGGAATTCAGACCTTTGCATGTCTTCTTTCGTTTATCTCTATGTAGAGCCTTAAGTCCTAAGAGCGGGTATCTAAGTGAGCATCGCTATAAAAATCAAAGTCGGTTTTTTATTGTTGTAGTATTTGAAAAAATACCAGTCTATCTAAAGAGCCTGATTGTTCTTAACTAAATGTCAGTTAACTTGTTCATGTGTAAAAACGTTTCTTTTTAGCTAAAGCTAAGAGAAAAATGAAAAAGTATTAGAAAGTCCAATCTTATATATGCGAGTTTATGGTGTAAAGGCAAAGATAACGAGCAGTGATCAATGTCGCAAGTCCAACACAATACAAAACAGGATGGGAAACACGGATCCTGGACACCACCAGGGATGGTTAGGTACTAGAGGTTAGCATTCCCCTGTTACCAGTCACACCCATCGTGACCATTCTCTTGATCAAGTAAACGGAGTAATCCGATCAAACCAGGTATGAAAAGCGGGCTTAACAATTGCTATGAATATAAAATGCGAAGTAACAATGTGTTAATCTAATCAAGTCTAAAAACATATATAAAATCGAGTGTAGGCAATATGGACCTCCGACAAAAGCGAAGCCAGATCAATGCCATGGAGGAGTAAGCATCCTCTGCTGACCGTCACACCTCCAGACAGCATCTGCACCAATGGCAGCAGCTGGCAAGATAAATCGGTTAACGACAATAAATTTACGAAATGTTGTCTTTAAACGTCACTGTCGAAACCTCCTGCAGCAACAACGTGTTAGTCTGCCTTTATTCAAAATCTATCATACGCAGAAAAACTCTGCATATCGAATAATTGAGAGACATAAAAACCATATGCAGGTGATGATTGGATTGCTAAATAAATATGGGAAGTTATGATTATGCTGAAGTCGTCCGGTTTCACAAACGTTAATTTTTTAGTGCTTTAATGTTATGTTCAATGAAATATTCAAGTAAGATCAGACATGGAATACTCTGTTATCCTTTATTTCTTGTTCGCTAATATATGAATCGACATATAAATGACATCATTATCATCAATAGATGAAACGTCGTCAACATATCGAGATGTTGAATTAAAGGCCACAGCTGAAGATTTCTTCTTTCATGT
>CAJDSM010157042.1:0-12583 GCA_903981925.1 Ostrea lurida
AAATACTATCAAAACCTCAAACTGCACTAAAGAAGTGGAGGGAGCATAGTGTTATACACACTACCTAACACAACAAAGCCTCTTAAAGCTGTTAAAGACAATTGCCGACTCTTGCTTGTTATGCCCGAAAGTGCTTGTAAAAAAAATAAACGCTATTAGCGCCGGATATAAAGTATTTTAGAACGCCGAGTTTTAGCGTGATGGCAAATTTAATATAGGTCGGTTTCTCCTCGGTATACTCAGAGTGACGCTCCATGAGCCTTGACGCTCTAAACTGGGGTTATCCAGTTCAGTTACCCCGTGCGACGAGCAAAAAAATATCCCACGTCCATTTGCGATACGGGCAGAAGAGTTTTTAATTATTTATTCTTTTTCTTCTTTTTTTTTCATCGAAACATTGTGGTAAAAAATTGCAATAAAGGTGCGCTATAAACAATTTTTCATATGTTTAGCAATGATAACCTTATAAGTAATAGTACAACTCCGAGTGTTTTGAACTTAACAGTGGGTGCCGCTCACTCAAAATATTATGTGAGCATGATCTATTGTTCTAACAGTAATGCGGACGCAAATGTAAACTTTATTGCGCGTCTTTATAACTTTGATTTCACACTGATGGAAATAGTGCACTACGTTAACTAATAAAATACAGAAATAGTTGGAGTATGTGACAAGTAAGTAAATCCGACTTTTTCACGATATGTAGAGGTGCCTTATTCCGTTGTGTTGTATAAGTATCCACTTGTTTGCTAATTATAGCGTTGTATAAATAACAAAATCATGTAGACTCCAACACGAAGGCAAATACAATAGGAGAGATGAAAACATTATTTATCATGTAAATATCTATGCACGAGTCTTGTTATAATGGTTATGGTTTTTTTTTAAATTTATATAACAATTCACATCTTAGTTACTTAAGTCCGAAATTTGTGAGCTATATGTGTTTTTTCAATCACTCTCTAAGTCGATTCACTGATAACTTGCACTCTCAAATGCGAACGTTGGACACTACACTTAATAACAACTACTCTACTATTTAGTCACTCAACGATCTGCCTTATGACCTTGAAGTATTGTCGTCACACGCCAGATTTATAATACTGACCATTCATATCACAAAGTATGGATTATTTGAATGTCCCTGAGCATACAAATCACTAATGAATTTTAACTCCAACTTAAATTGTGTGTCAACTCGATAAAGGCAAAATACTCAGGTGGACTTTGTGTACATTGTACATGACTATTTGAATAGTTTTGATTTACACTGTTTGTAGTGATTTACTTTATAATTTATTTTGTCGTTAAGGGACTCCCTATATATTGTTCACGGGATCTCGTTCTTCACTTATATAGCAGTATTGAGAATAAAATACATTAAACTGTGTTGGACAGGAATTTTTGCTACTTTTGAAATATACTTCTATTCTATATAACCGTTGAAGAGATCAAATTTTGTTATATATAAATTGAACGAGATTAAATGTGGACGCTCCAAGACATCCCCGCGGTATTATATGTAGTTCAATACTCTGCTGAGTGCGTGACCAGATGAGTCGTCTTCTGTAAACCTCATTTTTGTGTGTACATAAAGGGAAAACAGTGCTAATCAAACTGAATAATAATTCAATATCTGATCAACTTATGAATCACTAACCTGCTCCACGTATATTTGTAGAAAACCATCTGAAATAGACAATCTATTTGGACAAGTTCACCAAGTTTATCATACTTGAATGATTAATAACGAATGAGTGACGTGGGAGAGGGAAGTCAAAGCGCGCATGGTGAAACTCTATTAAAACTGTAACAATCTGAAGGAACACACATTGCCACAAACCATTCATGTACACCGTGTTAACGAAATGAAACGAGAATATGCTAACCACCGGCACCCCCACGATCGAGGCCCAATGAAAGAAATCAGGGCTGACGTAAGACAGATGTAGAGAAATGAGTGATATGTACAAAATGCAATCGAAATACACCAATGAAGTTGTTGAGGCACTTTTGCACCCATGCACAATGCGGCACACTACTGCATTGAGCAAACACCCCGCCAATCAGATCCCCCGAAAACACAGTCACCATTTCGATACCGGGTTAACCGAATAAACTTGATTGTGTAAACGGGCGAGCACTAAAGCAGCGACACCAACGAATCCAGTCTTAAGGTCAAACAGGTCGCTCACAAACATGCCATTACAAAGCGTAAGGTAAAACCCTGCGACACGAGGACTATTTCTTTAACAATTTATGTTGATTTTTATTTTTCGAGACAACTATGCATTAGCAAGCTGAACGAATAAGAAAACTATGCGCGTTCATTCTGCCTACCACCAATGTGCACGGGATGATTTGAACAAATATCAATATTTCCCAGTCTGCTTGTCAAGATATGATTGAATATTGTGTACGGTAGATGGTCACACACCACCACCTAGAAATAAATTTTTACCAAAAAAAACAGCGATGCTCTGGAATCCTTACCACCAGGTTACATCTCGTTTACGACTTTGTTCTCTATGTACTTTTATTTTTATATTTCACCCACTATACTCCATCGAGTGATTTGACTGTGACCGACAATCTTCTAAAAATACATCGTCTTGTAGCCAAGTGATGAACAGAAAGTCCCGCAACCTATATATCAATATTAAGACTGATATTAGATATGAAAGCACAAACTAAATACACTACTGTATATGGTATAAATTGCGCAAAGGAAGGCTTCTTTTAATACACGCAGTGGGTCACGGACATTCAATAGATAATCGCGCAAAGGGCTATGATCTCGAAGATGATGAACCACGAACGGCATGATTGTGTAGATGTCTGAAATAACGGAGCAATTTGAGACAGTCTCATATGATTCTTTTCCTTATAAATCTGTTATGCAACATATTGAGCCTCGCGTACTTAGCTCCATTCCCGTAAGAATTCCTCCAGTTCAAATTAATTGATTTACTTAAGATACATTTACTTATTTATACCTAATTTGGCTGTTATAGAGAGAATTAATGCCACTGTATATCTATAAATCATTCTAATCGTACCCGACGCACAGTCATATATATAGCTGGACGAGTGTGTTTCATTAATAGTGCCTTAATGCTATCATTATATGAGCATTATATTAAAGGGATATAAAAATCCAATACCCATGTGTAGGACAAACATACAAAAACTTTTCAGGTCAGCGCAAAGAGGCCAATGAGAATCAAAAGCGAGAAGTTGCCTGCGATTCTGCGCACATGAGCTATAGACTAATAACGCGAAGTTCTGATAAATTAGATCTTCATAATTTATATATCAGACACTAGGAGATGTAAGATTACAGTCCTAGATAATTTCTGGAACCTGGATTGTCTTAAATGACCTAATAACCATGTGCACACTAAAATGATATCCGATTATGTGCCGCTAGTGTAAAAGATAGTGATAATGATTATCTGAGACAAAAGAGTTGTCTGGTGCATAATTGTGCGTTAGCGCTCTCCTAAAAGATATGAAAAAACCCCTATTCTCAAAGGAGCATGAGGTAATATGATAGGTACATGTGTGCGTAAGAGCGTTAGCTCACACGACAAGTACAGTCAAAAACCACTGATATCCACGCTTATCGCGAGTACACGAGTGATCACAATCCCGTTCGGATGTGCCATCCTTACTACCTCTTTAACAATGTGGAGGAGGAAGACTCCCCTACCATCGCCCGAAAAACGTGACCAGCTCTCTAGAGCTTCCGGTTCTGACGACTACCATGCGAGCAGCCCTATGAACTTGTTACGAAACCATCATCTCGCAGCGCAGCGCTTGGCGGCATTTCTTGGACTACCATTTTCAGTTGGAACAGGTGTGGGTTGTAAACCAGGCGCTATTAGTATTGCGACCCACACGGATCCTTTCCGGTCCTCCTTGGATGCTCCCGGTCCAAGGATGTCGGCACTCGTGCTCTCAACACTTTGACCCCGCCATAGTCTACACTTATTACGTCTGTGCCTAGATCACTTTCTATAGATGCGCGATCAGGAGAAATAATTTCGCGGATGCAACCTCAGAGACCTGCCAAGTTTTTATGTAGTTTTTGCTTATAATTAATTCATAACTCAAATTTAACCCTTCTAAATGGGTACAACGATGCGGTTGGCTCTCCATTAACCATGTCACCAAATCAACACACTAGCTGTTCTCAGTGAGTTGGTTTATTCCTTGTGACATAGTAGATGCTCACTCTCGTTAGCTCTTCTGATGTATAACTTAGTGCAATCATTCATTATGAAGTTGTATGATATGATGTTAACGCAGGATCTTTCAGATAAACACTTTGCTATGTATATAGTTGTCACGATGCCCTTCGATTTAACACACACACACAATTAAATAAATTTTTACAACTCATCCTGTGACGAAATTCTGGCGCAGGGTCTTATTATTGTGACTAGTGTATGATACATCGTGTTGAGTGTTGAAGAGGCCCAAATGCACAAAAGACTTAGATTAGTCAAATCCAAAGGTATGTAGAGATCAGAGCGTTTATCATATAAACGTAGTCACCGTGTGGCTATAGGAACTATGCCGAATCGTGAGTGCGAGTGACACTTGTTTCACACAATATAATCGCAACTCTTTTTTCGCATAATAGGTTATGCCGTTTTATAAAGAGCGTTTCCTAGAATAATAAACTCGACGATGCCTTTCAGTTCGTTAACAGTTATTGATATCTCTGCGCCCTCACAGTCTAGTTATACTCTATATATTTTGTTCAATTTGGGTAATCATAGATCTCTGTGCATTTATTTATATTTTTGAAATTAGTTTGTCTCTCGAGAGTTGCGCGGTACTGTGTCACCCTCTCTAGATTAACAATATACTTATAGAATTTGCAAGTCTACTCCGTAACAATGTGACGCGATATTCTAAAAGATCATTGAACGGGTGCCACAAACACTCCGTCAATTTTTCAAAGGTAATGGGTTTGCCGTTTTAGTCAGTTAGCACTGTCATGTCAATAAGGTTATAGTCTATGTTTTATGTCTTTATACATTTCAGCAAAAGTAAAAATAAGATATAACGGTTGTCACCATTGCTCTTCCTATATCTTATTTCCATATTATAAGATGAAAGAATTATATTGTATATGATCTTTATACTTAGAAAAAACTATATATTAATAAAAAAATTCTCACTAAAAGCCACCAAATTACTTCCCGTTCCTCAGATAAAAAATAAGAAAACATCCGACTAATAACCATGTAGTATACGGGGAATTTATCACTTATTCGACAATAACAGAACGCTTAATATTCTAATTGATATTCCCCAACGATTCAAGAAATATATATTCATGTTTATCCGATGACAGAAAACTACACACGACCCACAGTAACTACTCTGTGAGCAACACACACTTTCTCCTTGGACATTAATAGCTTGCTATAACTGACACAGATAAAACACTAGTTTTGTTGTTGGTTCTCACTCGAGACACAATTTAAAGTGTTACGTGTCACTCCTACTAGCTTGAGTATTGTATCATTTTTACGGCTGTATTAGTATGTGGTTAAATAATATGGTATAGTAATTACAAACCACCAATGAAGGTCAACAGAATTGGTACACAATAGAAGCTCCAAAAGGACTCACAGGATAGATGCCATAGCGGATCTCACACACAGCGCGCGTTAGAGTGTTCTCAATTCCACAAATGAATCATGCAGAGTAATTTTAGTTTACATCACTCTCGGCAATAGTCAGGAGTTTAAATATATCGTGTACACAGTGCGGCTGTAATTTCACACCAGATTATCCACTTGAGCCACTTTTCATATCCACGTTTCAGCTCCTTTCGTCCGGGGATTCCCCTACTCTTCTTCGCGTGAATTAATAGAGAGAACTTTGCGATCAATCGAATATTCACATCAGGGGAGTGCTCTTTATCTATTTTATAAACTCGTATTTAATTTACGAGCCGCGCACGTTAAAAAACACACTAATATTTTATTTAAAGAGCGAGAATAAAATTGAGATGTGGAGTTAAATCAATCTTACCCTCACTCACAATAGAATATATTTTAATTTTATTTATATGTGTCGAGAAAAGACCACAGCTGCTAAATTATTGTTATATATATTTTATGTTATGATACCATGATAGAATTTTGTCTGGAATAAAAATTTATTGTTTTCATTGTAATATCGTAAATTTTAGCCAGATATCTAGGACATAGATACTTCTTACACATCTAATATACTTTTAAAATTCAAATGGTGAGGACCCGAATAAATATTTTACTAAGTATAAAAATCTAAATTACCTCACCAGTGGCCATAAAATTTGCTTGTGTAATAGCAGCGCCGACCTTGCTAACTTCATCAGGTTAAAAAGTGCATAATATCTCTCTATAACTTATTCATTGTAATCACCTGTGCATTGCAAATGCTCCAAAAAATTAGCATTAGACGAACACTCATGATGGTATTAATTATGGTCAAACATGCATTGATTCAGCCATTTAACATCCTATATTATGCAAGATGTTTGAAGTTTAACGGTTAACTGTCAATTTCCATACAAATTGCCTACGCACAAGTTCTCCAAATGCTGGATATACCAAATTTATCTCTTCCTGTAGTGTCAGTAAACATCTACTCACATTCGATGGTATCTAAATCACCCTGTTCTGCCTATGTGATGTGTTACTTTATATATAGAGAGATCTAACGTCTATCTCAAGTGTTAATTGCATTTAGTTACATTATGATCTCCTACGATTTATAACACTGAGACAGCGGACATTACCTAACTTACTTTGAGTCGGTCTTTTAACTTTTGAACTTATTATGTAGCCGCATTAGTGTTAATGGATCTTATAAATGCTATTAATCATTTCAAAAAACGGCACAGAAACACACACGCGTTTATATCTTATTATACTTATTAGTTTCATGAATTTGCATACTGAGCGAGTTTCAAAGAATTTTTCTGTAATCTAATTGTCTCGTGTAATATACGGGGAGATCTGATTCAGGCCTGTCCCAAAATCCATCCATCAGAACCTAGCACCCACAATGCTTAAATGGTGTGCAAGTATATATGTGCGTATAAGGTGTGTTGTGAATCAACATTGTCTCAATCAGAGTAACTCGCCAACAACTAATAAGCACTCTGGCTCGAAATAGTAAAAACATTAGTAATGTGAGCCAGAAACTTCCGAGCGAACAATCCATCTGCTGTAGTCTGACACACACCAGTTAGAGAACATAATAATTTGTGTGTGTTCGAAAATAATAAGCAACTCTTTATTACACACAACAATGTTGTGATTGACACTATCACACCCGAGCGCGTGGGCATTAAAGTTGTATGGTGCTTGAATCTCCTAATTGAGGTTATATATGATAATATCTAAGCGGATTAAGAGAAACCACGGGGCACAAGTGGTTATAAAAAGATGAGGGTCGTTCATTATTTTTCAAGCCGGGGCAGGCCTGGCTCTTCAAAAGAGCCACTTGAAAATGCCGTAATATTGACCTAAGAAAAATAAAAGGAAATCTCACATTCTGCGATATAAAAAGTTTAGCAAAATAACACTGAAAAAGAGAAATTAATTTCATAAAAGATAAGTTTACGTGTTGCTATCCATATCGACCAAAACCAACGAATAGCACGAAGATAATCATGATAATTCAATATTCCCAACTTGATTTATATTACTTATGAGGATAACCTTATGGAGAACTTGGTAAATAGTTTCGCAACTTACAAAATACTGCCACTTATTTTGAGCCAGAATTGAATACATCATCAAGTTTTAAACATCAGACGATTATAAGTGCTGATATAGAAGATTATCTCTGGCGCTATCAAAGCTGTAAGTATCTTACCCAATTTTTTAAAACAGATTGAAAATATATTTCAGTTCAAAGATCTTGGTACACAAAAGAATTTAACAGTCAAAGTTGGGAGGCATTTTGACATCATTAAAATTAGAGAAGTACAATTCTCCTTATTCTTTTTTAGGATCTCTTTACCTCTGAGTCAAAATCTGTTCCACAACCAAATCTGTCCACGATATGTAGAATATTTCTGTTTCTCTTATCTCTAAATGTATATCCAACATGAAGTAAAACGAAGATATTCTATTCATCACGAGACAATCCGCAGAAGGGCTCCACATCAGAGGCTCACCATGCAAGAGTATACATATTTCCTAACAACTGAAAGATAAGTTCTCTGCCAGTGCCCACTCGATATGACAAACCGATACACCTTCAATAGTGAGTACATACAACAAGCAGCGGTGAGTTCAGCTGAACATCCTCATATAAAAAAAACAATATAAGTCCGGAAAAACTACCGCCCAAATAAATTTGCCGTCACACACCTGAGAATAATGAAAAAGGCCACCAAAAGTAATAAGCAACTACTAGCTCCAATGCGTATACCTTACATCTGCGTTATTTGAATCATTTCACTAACTAACATTTCAGACAACATGGACATGTTGAGTTGGACACAAAAACACCCACAGAACTGGAGTACATTGGAAGTTTTAGACTGGCTATACTATGTTGCGGAGGCCAAAAATTTGGACGTTGCAAAATTACGGGGAGAACAGTTCAATTCTGTGACTGGAAAAGAACTTTGTGAAATGACTCTTAGCCAATTCATTGAACGCGATCCAGAATATGGACAGCAATTTTATGAAATGTTCAGAAGATTGGTCAACGAGGCTCAGTTCATCACACCCCAGCAGAGTGAGGCTAACCTAGAAACATCCACCCAATTCGCCGACCTTGTCAACGCTCTTCTCTCCACCTCCTCGGAAGACTGCATGGACACCGATGAGACAAGCAGTAAGTATGATAAACCTCATGCACGAGACACGCAGTAAGGTTTGCATGTTAGATAAACAATGTGACAGATAAACGGCTGTTCAATCATTTTTTCCTGTGTTCTCTGTTGTAGGAATGTTAGACAACAATATTGTTACTGTGTACGATGACACTGAAGGTACTCCCAAAGTCAATATTGGTGGTGAATGGTATGATATATACGACGATCCGTCATTGTTTCCGTCCGACACAACACCTTGTCCTAACTGGACAGATTCAGGCTACATTAGCGGAGGTGAGATTTCACAAAAACGAAATAAAACACTTAAAATTATATATCGGTTAATATTTTGCATGTAGAGCAAAAGTGAAGTCGTCGGGAAATATTTTCAAGTGTCGCCCTCAAAATGAACTAATTGTTATTTTCCGAATTTGTTTTAGATTCAGAGATAGGAAGTGATCATGGTCAAAATGACATGTCCTTGAATAGTGTATTCTCGGATGAAGAAATGGTTGAAATTGCTCCGTCCAAAAAGAAACCTGCTAACAGGAAAAGGAATTCTTCTAGTGTCTCAAATGACAGCGGCATCGTGGAAAATGAGCAAGAGGGGGAAAGAAAGAAATGCAACCGAGGAAGAAAAGTTGGCCAATGTAAGTATTACAGTGGGGGAAAATATCTGATTAAAAAAATATCTTAAATCTGTGTAAAACCCAGTGAAGATTTCATTTCCACGAATCAAATCTATTCTTTTTCCTTCTTTTAGCTTCAAAAGGAAATCATTTATGGGAATTCATCCGTGATTTACTGAAAGATTCCGCCTTCAACCCAACTCTTCTGCGTTGGGAGGATAAAGAAACTGGTGTTTTCCGCTTTGTTCAGTCTGAGGCTGTTGCGCAGATGTGGGGTCGTAAGAAGAACAACACGAGCATGACGTATGAGAAGCTGAGTCGTGCAATGAGGTAAATAAACATAGATGTTTGTTTTGTGTTCCATCTATGTCGTTTTCTCTTGTCCAGCTGTTAACTTAAAACGTTAGCATGGATAAAATTGGGATTTAGATATTTATCCTTATGGATGCATGGGTTTTGGAAACAGTAAAAATGTTGTGTAATTTTATATCCTTTGTATCGTTTTGCATGAGTTTGTAAAGAGAATGAACAGAAAAAAAGCGGAGCAAATCCCAATTCACTGCGCACTAAATCCATCAATGTTTTGTAAGTGATATTTAATCCACATTTTTGATCAACAGGTTTTGCAGATCAGCCGGCTATTTTGCAGACGTTCCCAAAAACGGCAAATTTCCAAAGAAATTATGCTTCCGTTTCGGGCAAAAGGCTCACGGGTGGAAAGACCTGTAGACACGCTTTAGGTTAATAATTTTTATGTTCGTTGTTTGCGCACTAACCGCTTCTGGCTTGAAATGACTGCTTCTCTGTGTCTCCTTTCCTTTTCAGCGACTACCGTTGTTCACCATATCTTCCTTCCTCTTGCATGTATTGTCTCTTGTATCAATTTTCTCCTTCACTGTTTTACTTAATAATTAAATTGTCGTTTTAATCTGTTTCAGCCATTCTTCACTCTATTTTTTTCTGCTCAACTTACACTATTTCAATTTTCTCACTATACTTTTCTTGCTTATCTAATTTTATAAACCACTTTATTTTTTAGTTTACGTTTAATTTTCACTCATTTATTTTTTTGTCTTAACAATTAAAATACATCTACAATTTCAAAGTTTTTCTAAATTTCATAATTGTATTAAAAGATATATTTTGAAAATATATATTTATATTCATTTATCTTCATTCTTAAAGGTACTACTACAAGCGTGGGATCCTTGATCGTGTCGATGGCAGACGCTTGGTCTACAAGTTTGGACCCAACTCTCACGGTTGGAAAGATTGAATACCAATGGTTGGCGCGAAAACCGGCAAGAGACACGCCCATTGTCTACTCCAGACTAGCGCACTGTCCGATTCAGTGACGAAGTTGCGTCATATACAGGCACACAACGTACAAATCCAATGTGCGAAACAACAGCCCGCAAGAAAACAAAAACAATGTTGACATGGTTTCCAAAGTTATTGTTGTGAATGTGTTCATCTCAAAAACGTGTATCACATCATTGACCATGCAAAGCATTCATTGTACAGTTAGTTTTATATCGAATCATGTTAGCCAAACATACCACACACGATGCTATTTCCCAAAGGCAGCTATGGAAGAGTTTTAATTCGAACTTGTGTAATGAGAGAAAGATATATCTTTGTCAAATTCACTCTCTGAAACAAGTACCTGTATCTGTTACTATTGATCTCTTTAAGTACTATGACATCTTGAGGAAAATCCAGAAAGAAAATTATGAGGAGCACTTTATGATTCACCTTGATGGCGAGTCAATGAGCTCGTTTGATATCCATACAAAAAAGTCCCACCTCGTGCTACAGCTTGGAACTAAATTAATTTATTGTATAATTTATTTATTTGATTTGAAAATTTATGTATTGATTGTTGAAATCTATTTTTGTACATTTGTAATAAAAGTGAACAATCACGGATGAAAAAGAGTTGCGTTCATTTTTAGCATTTCTGTGGACAACACAAGAAAGACAACTCCGATGAAATTACATTTTTCAAAAATAAAGTGAGAAAGCAGGATACCATGTGTTTTGGGGAATTTTCGACGCGAGTACCTGCATCCCCAGAATATTTAACTTGTGAACTTTGCATAGAGAATGCTTGACCGGTCGTGGTGGCCTGTTCAGTTCAGTTCAGTCTCTCAAACCAACTATAGGTACATGTACATGAGGCACAATTTATAAATTTGTAATTATAGACAATTTGTCAGAGGTACAATATAAATCATCCTAGAAATAAGGTACATGTACACAAGATGTATATAATCCAGGTGGACAGACTGATTTATAAATTTAGCATAAAAATACAAAATCCTTTCAAAGTTTTCAGTTTCAAAGATGACATTAATTCACGGAATTTAAAAGTATTTGGTCCGTAGCAAAATTTCCTGTCTAGCCTTACATTCTAAAATAAAGTGCATTTCATCTGCTAGTTGTGTCGTAGTCCAGAAAGTACAATATCTGTCATCAANAAATTCACGGAATTTAAAAGTATTTGGTCTGTAGCAAAATTTCCTGTCTAAAAATTGGTTCCAAAGCCTTACATTCTAAAATAAAGCGCATTTCATCTGCTAGTTGTCTTGTAGTCCAGAAAGTACAATATCTGTCATCAAATGGTATACCCAACCACCTACCAGTCCCTGTTGGTAGACGGTGATTTGAAGTTCTAAATTTAACATATATTTTTCTAAATTTTGTGGGTAAAATACTAAAGTACTTTTCATATCCAGAAATTGATTTTAAAATTTCATATATACGTATGACCCTTGGATGAGCTATTACCGGTGATATGTTTAACTGCATTCGTTATCCATTTCACATTGAGGATATCCTCTTCCTTCCAAATAAGAATACAAAATGTTTTGAATACACTCAATTCATGGGTTCCTGAAAGTTTCATTATTATAATGAGTACTTACACAAAATATAGACAAGTTTGTTTTCTGAACCTTAGACTGTCTTATTTTTCTAGTAATCCCGTACATTGCTTTCTGTGCCTGTTCCCAGATATATTTTAGCTTTGCAATAGAACCTGAGCGGGAAAAAACAACACCAAGGTATCTTGCAATGGGAAGGCCCAGCCCGTGTCAAAAGATAGTTTGCC
>CAJDSM010157054.1:0-10393 GCA_903981925.1 Ostrea lurida
GCAGCCAGTAGCGTGGAGCCAATCAGAAAACAGCTTTTATAACCGGCGAAATTGAGATTAAACACGAAAGGTATAGTATTTGTGGCAAATGCCACAAGAACGAAACTGTAGATTGCTTTTCGGACAATCGTTTCTTACAAGTTTTAGAATATAAGCTGCATGAAAATGATGGATTGTCCAAGAATGTTTGTCGATTTTGCATCAAAAATTTGAATTGAATACGAACTAAATTAATGATAAGCTACAACAATTAATTGGTGGTGATTCGCAACATGCAAAAATGTGAATTATTAATTTCATTAAAAATAAAAATTTACAATGCCAAGAATGTTGAGAAAAAGGACTCCACGTAAGAGCCCATTTTCTTACTTTTATGTTTATACTCTTACCCAAATTCTTGAATCAGGATTCATTCATATGGGCCCGCTTTAATTTTAACGTATTACGCCTATCCCATGTTCTTGAATGGTGACTATTGTCAAAGAGTTAGTGCAAAGTAACAAATAACTCATTAACTGAAGATTGCTCATGCAAAGACTCAGGTGACCTAACACATATAAAACTGCTTGTGGTCTTACCGGGGTCACCGTGCTAACTTTTGGAGTTTTTTCAGCCATGTTTGAGCAAGTCCACTGTATTTGCAAGCTATATGGACAGTCTTGAAGTAGACGTTGACAGAGGGACACTGGAGGTGTAATACTAGTCGCCTGTCTCTTGTGATGGTTTGGATATACCGCCGTTGGGCGGGACTCCAGCCTTTTTGGGCAAAAGCTTGGGATATAGCCTTTGGTGTGTTTTGTTACAAATGCCGGTTCTTACAAAAAGTTTGGTAATTCTATACATTATCATTTCTGTTATTCTGCACCTTCTTGTTCATTATACATGTATAGTAAAATAAAATAAAAATATTTTATGTAGAGTATTGTAACCAGAAGCATATATCTGTATATAACATTCAAATTTTGTTGACCTGAAAACTGAAATTAGATGAATACAAATTGAACATCACTAGAAGAATAATCCTTGTAATTTTTAAATTATTTCTGATATTTTTAACAAATTGACCACAGGCCTTAACGGTCACCTTTGAGTAATCATAGCCTACATCGACCCGGCCTAGTTCCTAACAAGTTAGTGTTCTAGTGGCAGTTTCTAGTGGTTCGTGCCAATCTGCAGAGTCTCGGATTTCATCATTATTCGGCAGAAAAGCTTCTCAACGACGGATAACACTGATCTTTTCAAAAAAAACTATATGCACTTAGCTAGCATTACTCTTGCACCGAATATATCACGTATACCAAACTGAAGAATTACTCAGTTTTCCTGACACTAACACCGAGAACGAGTTGCTTGTGCAAGGAAATTTTGAAAATTGATAAACAACGTCGCACGAATAACTATTTAACTGGTCCAGATACGAGGCTTTGCGTGTGACCATCTCGACGAACCCAAAATTCTCGAAATAGAGACACGATTTCTTTTCGAGAGACGCGCAAACCAACGAATATGCTCAGGATTCAAATACGCGTGTTTATGGTAATGGTGGACTTAGGATAGGGTTAGGTGTTGGAGAGCCAGGAAACTATATTGCTGAGGTTGATGTCGCATGTGCGACAACTTCGGCTCTTTTCCCCAGATAGGATTCTCTCTGGATATAAGTGGAATTAACTTCCGTTCATTCTATAGCCATTTGGTGCCATGCAAAGGTAGTATATATGGCATTGAGTGTCCATGAGGTAGTTCAGTTGACGATACTACATCGTGAGGACTAGGAGGTAGGCTCCCATTGTAGACTATCCCCATGGTTAGGAAGAAACCAATTAAAGTCCATAGTCAGTCCTGGATATATGGTTCCTCTCTATTATGGTCTCAAAATATGTTATGCTAGGTATAGTGAGAACGCATTTTTGACCCCTAATTTTAAATTATTTCATAGTAATCACTAGGTAAATAGGTACATTTTAGTTGCGTCCTCCGCATTCCTGGGAAGTTCAGGATTCCATATGTATGGATATTTGGGACTCTCGGACAAAATGTCGTATCAAACTCTGCTCTTGAGCCGGGGCCCTGTGAACTTCTTTTCATGCAGCTTTAACGTTTCGGGATTGTCATTGCCGAGATTTCGGCTTGACTTTTTATCAACCCTCTTAATTTCTCAAATTATATTCTCCCCACGTGTAGTGGAGAGATACAAACGCCTGAGATTTATTGGTGCTGCAACAATTTTGGGCGTTTAGTTACGCATACTCGTCATCTGCATTAGGCGACTACCGGTGTGTGACACAGTTAAAGTTTTGTGATAATAACGCATAATGCCCTCTCCACCTACTCATCTTGATACAGCAATAGAGGGGCTATTATACCCTATAATTCTGGTCTTAGCGCAAAGAAATCGGACATAAGAGTGATCAAAGATGTATGTGTAGGACCCTTAATGGACAGATCATACCCTCGATTCCAAGTACATCGCACCACTCTTTCTGCCCAAACACTTTGTTCAGCAGGCGTGGGAGGGAAATTACTAGAATCAATTCCTCTGGAGGCATGGAATTTACAAATTTGATAAAGTGATTTTACAAGCTTATGATTTTTACAAGAGTGCTCCAGTTTCCTCAAAATTAGCATATCTAGTTTCCGCTATTATTGCGACGTGTCTCGATGGTCTTCACAATGTACTTTTATGGAGAGACAGAGACGAGAGATTATGATATAGAACGCTGCCTGTTCTCACAAGTACTCCGTTGTGTTTACATTTGAGATGGGCAGCCCTGCTGTGGATTAAATGAAAAGAAACACGAACTTCATGGAGAAAGCGCCTAAGTTTGCCCTCTCCCCTCGCGTACCCTGTGGGCCGCAAGGGTCCGAAAATATCCCTTCGCGTGACCCCCTTGCCCGCTTCCCGAAGGGTACTAGTCCTTCAAAGAATAGCTTTTACACAAACTTTTTTGGCAGAGGACTCTTCCTGCTCGTTACATCACTATTGCGCATCTTTTGTGTTGTGTCTTCTTTTCAAGATCTATTGTCTCCTCTCGGGTTACGCTACAACGAGAGGTACAGCATTTTCGTCTTGCTCATACACAAATTTTTGTAACACTCGCATTGACAGCTGGGTGTTTTCTAGCCCTTCCCAGCAAAATCGGTCCAGCAATAGTTTCGAATGCGACGCCCTCAGGTGGGGTCGGCTGAAGAGACGCTTGTAAACTCTACCGAATGTTCATGAAGTGGACCCGTGTGTGGATTCAATCACTCGAAAATGTTATTAGCGACTTCTTTCCTTCTACGCCAGATCCTTAATTGAATTCGTTAGGAAGCGGAAAAAGATATTTGGGACCACGCGTTTTGTGGGTTGGTTTATCCAAGCATAGTTAGATGCACAGTAAAGCAAGTAGGTTCTACTTATTCAGTGTACTAGAGACAATCTCTCTGGGATTCACTCGTGGACCAGAGATACGCTCGAGCGGTGCGGCTATACGACAAGATATACGCGCATATTGTTTGCCATGTTTAATAGTCCACGCATGGAGTTTGGCAGTGCCACAGAGTGACCCTGACTTAGGAAATTTTTGCGCTCTTATTGCAAGCGATACAATTAAAGTGGTAGCTTGTAACCAGTGAAATTAATTATCTCGCAGGTGGTTCGCTTCCTGGAGGGTGTGCCTCAGGTTAGGGAGAGTCATATAGGGTCCTCCACGCGTACTGCGGTCGGTTGGGGCTCGCGTTATTTGTCCCAGAGGGTCCCACTCGAGTTTTCGTGCCTCGTAGGATTTAAAGTGCAAAGTTGGAGGTAAAGGGGGGTAGTGCATAAGCCTCTGTGAAAGCTAAAGACTTGAGTATGGTGTGAGTGCATTACTCTATTCTTATTTGTGTGGGTCGTGAATTTGCGGCTACTCCAGGCCAAAGTTCCAGACGGGGTCCTTGTAGTGTTTAATGTTCGGTATTCATGGTGTGGGCCGGAGCAGACCCCCACTTGGACGAACTCTGATTGACGATGCCTTTTGGTGTTTCGAGGTGCGGAGATGGTATAAATGTGTTAGGTTCCCTGGAAGGTGCTCCACGTGTAAGGACCACGCTCATGCCTTCGAGTATATTGACTATGTAAGTAGGAAGAGGCCGTCCCAGAGTGAGAGAGGGATAAATCCAGGATGCGCGGTAAGCCACCCCACGGTCAAGCTCAGCACAGGGTAGTTGGCATTTATCCTGCAGTGTCAAATGAGTTGATAGGTGCCGGGAGAGTAAGTTAGCTGCTCGCGTACTCACCTACCCCTCGACCCCCACTGGTTAACGGCTCTGGTAATTTTCTAACGGTTTTATTATATTATGGCTATCTATATCAGTGCTGCACGATCCCATACTAGCTTCATCAGTCATGCGTATAAGCTAGAGTAGGCTAAAGCGTTGGATAGCTCAAGAACGGAGAGTCCTTGTAGGGAAATTAACGAGACACATACTCTTCCCGAGTGAATAAGAAGGATCAGACCAATCTGTTAGACGTTCATCACTGAATAAGACTAATGTCAGTCGTGTGCTAGAGGCTGGCCGAGTTTCTCTTGTCAAGTAACTATATTTCAATCGTTCTACTTCTGTTTAAGCGCGTTACCGCTCAAAAATTGATCATAATTCGAGCTCAGGATTGAAAATGATGTAGTTAGATCTCGAACCGCATTGTGCTAGTGCTGAAGATGTATGCAAATCGTCACAGGAATTTATGAGGGTAGAACGTCTGGTCAAAATAACTGGGCGTTGTATGCCAAGGTCGTAATGTTATCAAAATTAACCAGCGTAGAAGGTGAGTTAGAATTGATGACCGTGATGGTAACATTATTCTTGGAGATTATTTCACTCGTTGATGGAACGTCACCATTGCCAATAAAGTGGAGGCTCTTTTTGGCAAGACTTGAGTCAGCGTATCTCCTCTGCTTCTCGTTTTCATGCCCGGTGTTTTTATGGAGGAATTATTGTGAAGCAGGGGACGAGGTGGGTCTTATTGATTAAGCCATCTCGCGCCGACTCACTCCGGTGATAGCAAGTAAGAGCGCTACCTTCAAGTTTTTATTTGGATCTTTAGTTCCGCGCGCAGTGATGCCGACTCTCCTCGTCTAGGATACAGCTCTCGTGGTTTGAGTCTGATCACACGCCTTCAACGGATTACTCAGGAACACTTTTAACCTGGGTCCTCAACGGTCGACCCAGCAAAAAAGGTTATAAGTATCCTTTGGACCTGTTAGTAACTCTGAGGGTTTTCACACACAAATGTGTTTTATAGCTGGAACTGACCATCTTTTTGGTAGATCTACTCGGACAGTTGTTACGAAGTTTTATGCAAATTACGCAGTGGTTTTCTGCTAGTCTTCACGGACAACCAGTTCTAACCTGTAGTTAGTTCGACAGTAAAAGTCTAGAATCTGACATGAGTACTCAAGAAAACTCAGTCCGTGAATGCCATTTGACTTGCTTGCGAAAGTCCTTCGCGACTCATTCCTGCTAGTGGTGTTGGTATTTAAAATGTGCTATGTAGCGAGAGATGCAGTGGACTGGGAGTCCTTTCGTTCTTTGCCGATATCGTCTGACTCACGTCGTGCGGGTAGGAATGACATTGCCCACTGCGTCGAGCCTCACTGCACTGGGACAAGCGAGGTGTTTTTACCATCCGCCATTCGTTAGAGTGATCACTCTCCCAAGTTCTCGAGTCCCGCACACGGTGTGGCTCCGGCTATTTGAGGTGATTCTATCATAGTAGCTTACACGGTTCGTTTAGTTCTCTAGGTGCTCGCGTGCCTAGACGTCATGTGCCTGTGGAACTGGATCCTGTGTCGTTATGGCCTTCATCGCAAGAGTCAACGCTACGTGTGTTGTGTGGAAAGGAGAGGGTCTCACCAGTATTTAATACTCCGGTATTCTAGACCTGTGGTCTTGAACAATTAATTACATGTAGAAGCCCTCTTGGATAAAAGAAATTCGATTATTTACATTATACGTCGACTATAGAGGAAATAAACATTTGCAATCGATATCTATGTAGGAGCCATTGGTCTTGCAGCTTTGTGTTTTGTGAAGTGCGGTTGTCTCGGAATGGCATTTTTGACCCGAACTCCTCTTAGAGGGGGTAGCGCAGAAAACAAATTTTCTATTTGCATTGCCCAATGATTTACGCGATCTCTGTCAAATAGGCTCAATCATTCACCCATAATTTCGAGTTAGACATGCTCGTAGGTGTATTTATATTGTGACTGCTCCCCAACTGGACATCTGGCAAGTTAGTCCACCTTTGAAAAATTAGCCATCGAACAAACTAGAGCAGACTGTTCTCTCTTGTGACGAAGCATCAGACTTCGTTTGGCTGTTGTTAACACGAGTGAAGATGGTGGGTTGTCTTTCCGGACCTACAATAGCTTAGCCTGACACAAGTTGTCCGGCGATCGTTTTATGTGAATGTACACCTGATGCATGAAATATTCGCTCAGCAAAAGGCAAAGTGTTCACTTCATTGTGTACCCTTAGAATGGTTCACAAAATGTGTTTTATGAATTTTACGATTCCTCATCACATACACTCGAACGTAGCGAAGCTCTGTTAGGTTATCGTCGCATTTTGTTTGGTTCAGAAGGCCTCTGTAGCTCGCGTGCGACAGTGGGGCTTGGGCAGGGCCTTTTGCGTGTCGTGCCACTCACGTTTTTACGCTTCATGTGACTACTCCGTATTAGTGTACCATAGCGACTGATTGGCTCGGTTGGCTTGCTTGTCCTGGCTGTCCGTCCGCATTGCTTCGTGTCCCTCTTCGTTTTGTGTGCCAATTGTGGAGCGCAGTTCAAGAAGTCGTTCGTGCTGAAAGGCCTGTGGGGTATTTTATTGATTGGTGCATAAGTAGCTCTCCTAAGTTGCGCTTGCTGATGCACTATGGCATAAAGATGGTATTAACCTTGAGCCTTTTGTTATGTTCCTAGTTAGCTCGCCTGTTCTGAAAGAACTCGCAAGTGCTTTTGACTTTAATTCATTTACTAAGGACTATACCCGCTTGCCCCAAATGGTTGTTCCAAGTTTGAGAGATATGAATCATCGGATACGCTCAAACGAGGAGTATGTCACTTCAAATGTGCTCTCACGGTTTCTGAGCGTAGCTTGGTTGAGACAAATAGATGAGCAGTGTTTTTTTACGTACTGGTGCAGGACGAGGTTCTTTTGAGTGGCTGCACCTCTTATCGCCCTCGACTGGTGGTGGGTGCGCTGTTGTTCTTTTATAGAGGCCACACATGTCTGGCGGATCTAGGTGTAACAAAGCAATTCACGTTATGTGTGGGCGGCTCAGCTGTGATAAAATTGATTGCAGCATATAGTCGGAGTCCTATTACTGGATAGATTTATGGAAATATGTAGAGATCCAAATTAGAGAGGATCCAAGGAGAAAGAAAATAGCTGAGATTTGGGCATTCGATCCTCGCAAAAGCACGTATCGTGAAGTACTCCTTGTCATGTTTATCGCACCTCCTCACGGTCCTCAACGCACAGCTTTTTTCAAATGTGGATATAAATGCACAGGATTTTGGTACTGACACTAATCGTGTGTTCAGGTCAATGAGCTAATCTATTATATATTAGTTGTAAATATTTTATGACGAAACTCCAGCTGCGAACTGAGGATGCTCCTCATGAAATATGGCTTTCCCGGAGAGAAGGTTCTCCGCAAAGGATGGTCCCAGTTCGAGTCTCTTGTAGGAGTTAGGCACGTCGAAGCCGAGACTCTCGGGTCCTGTGACGGCGTTCGGAGCATGGGCAACATCGAATATGCTACAATGTCTCTGTGTTGTAGAATGACTAACAGTAGTCATGGATAAGGGAAACACTCAAATGTGTATAGTTTCAGTAGACTCATGTCGCCTCTGGAATGTTCTCCTGGATTTATTTCGATATCTTATGTGACATGGACAAATCAAATTGGTATAGATGTGAATTCAACTTATATTATGTCAGTACGTAAAGCGTTTTCGTCAAGGTACATCCAGGCTATTTCGCTCTAAAAATTCCACGTTGACTATTCACACGTTAACCTTCTTTTAAAGGACATGGGATCCAAAGGCAACATCTCTTTGGAGGTCGTCGCAATTATTTAGTGAGATGTTCTAGCATCTTTCGAATTATTTTTACAAATTCGCTCCGCAATAAGGTGGTCCTAAGATACAACACAAGGTCTGGTAATTGATGCGTAGGAGCGTAAGAATTGATCTACGGTCTAGATATCAACAAGTGGGAACCCGGATATGCTTGGAGAGAGCTTGTCAGTTCTCGATTGATGAACAAGGCAAGTATGGTGTGCATCATAGAAAAGAACATTACGTGGTCTGCCTTGTTTTTGGGTATGTGCATCCTTATAGATTTGCGTTCCACGGGAAAATACCTTTGTTGGTATAACGGAGATGTTCAAACTGCGAACAAGCAGGCCTGATGTTCTTGCAAAGGATAGCACAGCTTCACGAAACACACGTTAGTTTGCGTTGAGTTGTGAGTGGTCACGATCATTGAATACTGATGTTACTTGCTTTTGAAAGATAGAATGTCTGTTCGTATGTATACTATGTTTTCATAGTGGGTTTAGCTTAGGCTACCAGTTTCTCTAGGTATATGTAGCGAGAAGCACTATGGTGTGCAATGCGTCCTTGTCTCTGATCTTAGCATCTACAACGCAAAATTGTCTCGTTAAGAGTCTGGTGCATATTCGCTTCATATACTGAGCTCTGCGCAGACTTCTTGTGTTGAGTGTTTATTTTTGTATGCGGTGTCTTTTCGGTTTTGTGATCATCAACTGGGGTGTGTAGTGTCTCGAGGATGAGGCCAGGGACACGCTGGAGGTACCTGTAGTGTTTCTCCAATGTGTTTTGTCTCCTGTTTTTGTTTTGCTTTTGGGGTTCTATTTATAGACGAAAGTATTTTGGGAAATAGTGGTATTCATTATGGATATGGTGTCCCCTCTGCCACTGTGGAATTTTTGGTGAGAAACAATGTGAGTTGTTTGTGGGGATTGTTATTTTTTTGTAGTTATTTTTATGGTTTTGGTGCATTTTGTTTAAGGTTGGATTGGGTGGGGGTGTTGGTTAAGTTTTTTGTTGGTGAGGTTGCTTTTTTTTTTTGTATTTTTTTTGTTATTTTATTTTAGGATTACTATTTCTCTCCTCACTCACCTGTCATTTTTTGTTCGTAATATACAACGTATTCTGTTTAACGAAAGACCGTTTTGATAAGACTTTTTGTGTATTTTTTCATTAAGCGATTATACATGATTAGGTTGTCTTTTCTTCTTTTTCTATATTGGAAAACACCAATTAATCGTGTTATCTGCTTGGACGTTTGTAGGCATTATAAGAAGCTTTAATTACTAACATATAATCTATTAGTTAAAAATGCTTCTACAGTTGTTAGGTTTGCTACATATTTTGTCACAATGCGTTGTAATTTCCGTCAACTCTTGTTTAAAAATTCTCATCATAGGGTGAGAAAACCACGCCACTGTATAAATTTACGAATATATATCTCTATTGGACCGTGTCTCAGGCAGACGGATGGTACAGTTTCCTGAATACCTATATTCGGCGAATATCCTATCTATAAACCCACCAGAGGTATGAAGAGATAATTAGCATATACCTTTGACTATGCCTTGTAGGTAAAATGGAATCCTAGGGACTGTTGAAATAAATTTTTACATGAGATAGTTAATAATTAGGAAAAGTATTTAATTTGGAATTCAGTGGAGTACGCGTGACTGGCGTAATTTTAGGAGTTCCTGTGGGTAGAACTCAAAGAGGCGTCGCGAGTACCTCAGGTAGAATGTCCAACAACATTCCCTCTTAAGAGAGAAATTGAAAATGATTGACCTTTACCTCTAACTTTATTACTGTAACATTTAATTTGTGTGCTCGCCAATTTTTATTTAGTTTGTAAATCTCTCCGGGCTCGACTTCTCTTACCGTGAAAAATAGTGTTCTGCGGGCAAGTTTTCTTCAACTAAATGCTGGTTTCGTTATAAAATTGTTGCTATTAAGCACTCATCCATATACTCCAGAACACTTATGCTCACTCTTGTCAAATTGTATAGTTCGCTCCTCCCATTAACGCAAGACAAGTTATGATTGGTTGTGGACGCGGAACACTAGAACCTAACTTAGTATGTATGATACTCTTCCCCTTCTCAGAATTAATTATTAAAATATAATAGGGCATTGCCTATCCCCTGATTATCGCGAGGTATCCTTGCTGCTCAATGGCATAGCTGCTTCGTCTCTTCATTATTGGGAAAATTGTTCCAATTCTAAAGCTAAAAACTATCATCTGAGGTATGGTCCCTATTCCCAATAGTTGAGCGCACCTAGGTGCCATTGTCTACAGGTTGAATGAAGTCGTGTAC
>CAJDSM010157072.1:0-17269 GCA_903981925.1 Ostrea lurida
TTTTCATGTTGGATTGGATAAGTAGTTTTACACTTTGTTAGGTTACCTGAGTAAACTCAAGGTTGACCTATTGCAATTGGTCTTTGTCCGTCGTCGTGCGACGTGTGTCGTTCGTAACTAATTGACAGTTTAACTTCTCTTAATTAACCACCCGACCAAATTCATTTTCAAATTTGGTATGAAGCATCTTCCTGGACAAAGGTGGCACATAATTGTAAATTTCAGGTCTCTTCACCCTGGGGCCTGGGGTGTGGGGAAAACTGTCAAAAAGTGACAATTTTCAAAAATCTTCTCTTTACAACCGCACAGTTCTGAGAGAAACTAAATGTTATACGTGATGTAGACAGGAAAGGCCTCTACCAAAATTGATAAATTTGGTTGATTCCGGGGTAGGGGTTCTGACCCTAGGGCGGGGCCGAAACTTGGTAACATAGTTTTATATGTAAAACATTTGAAAAGCATTCTTTAATGCTATTGAATTAATGTGAAACTAAATGAATATTTGAATGAGTGAGGGAGCCTTTATCAAAATGTAAATTTCATGACTAGGGGTAGGGGTTTTGGTATTAGGTGGGTGTCCAAAATGTTCATGATGAAATGTGTTAACATTTGAACATATTACTCTCTGATAACCACCTGTCAATTCTTTTCAAATTGGGTATGAAGCATCTTTGGACAAGGGCACATAAATTGGTAAAATTTCGAGTCTCTTGCATCCGGGCCTTTGGGGGTGCGGGCCAAAAAACTGCCAAAAAGTGACCAATTTTCAAAATTTCTCTTTACAATCGCACATGTCTGAGAGAACTAAATGTAAAGTGATGTAGAGCAGGAAGGCCTCTTACCAAAATTGTAAATTTGGTGTCCCCGGGATAGGGGTTCTTGACCCAGGGAGGGACCAAAACTTGTAGCATAGTGTTCTAATATGTAAAGCATTTGAAAAAGCTATATGATATTAATATGAAATAAATGAATATTGGAATGAGGAGGAGCTCTTTATCAAAATTATAAAATTTCATGATTCCTAGGGTAGGGGTTTGGTATTAGGGTGGGCCCAAAATGGTCATTGATGAAATTGTTAACAATTCGAACATTTTTAACTTCTTCTTGATAACCACCAGCTCCATTCTTTTCAAATTTGTATGAAGCGATCTTGGGGCAAGGGCCACATAAATGTAAATTACAGGTCTCTTGCACCCCTGGGGCCTTGGAGGGTGGGGCAAAAGTGACAAAAATTTTTCAAAAACTTCTTCTTTACAACGGCACATGTCTGAGAAAACTAAATGCATAGTGTTTAGAGCAGGAAGGCCTCTACTCAAAATTAATAAATTTGATGATCCATGGGGTAGGGTTCTGACCCCAGGGCAGCGGCTAAACTTGGTACATATGTTTATATGTAAACATTTGAAAGCGTTATAATCGAAACTAAATGAATACCGTATTTGGAATGAGCAGAAAAGCCTTTTATCATAATTGATACCCCCCCCCCCCCCCCCCCCCCTGCAACACAGTTGGGGGATACTGAAATCGAGTTGTTCTTCATCCATCTGTTGACAGAATGGTTCCAGGCTTTAAAGTGTTAGCCTTTCCGCCAAGAGTCACCATATCGGGCATACTGGCTACCCATGGAAAAATGTTTCCTATCGAATTTGGGGTCAAAAGGTCAAGCACACTGGTGACATCGAAGTAGCGATATTTTTCTGCGTTCAAAGAGCTTATCCTTCTACCTAGAGTCACTATATCATACTATTAGACTATACTCATGAGACGAAGATGTTCTTATCAATAGATAATGATTCATATGGGTCAAAGATGGTTCTTATCGAATTTGGGGGTCAGAAGGTTCAAGCTCAACTTGACCTTAAGTAGCAAGTATGCGTTTTCATTTAAAATTGAATCTGAACTGTTAACAACACCCTTTGGTGAGATTTGAAAATGTAGTAATCTCTTTGTGTATTATAATAGGAATCATATGCATGCATATTTTGAAAAGATGATAACACTGTGACAAAAACTCCATATTGAAGGCTTAAAAATGCAAAACTAATGAGACTTCCAGTGTGGGCTATGATACCAGGTGCACTGTTAAGGCCTGTGGGCCTCTTGTTTTTCATGTGATTTGGATACAGTTTTAACTTTGTTTTTTCATGTGATTGGATAATAGTTTTAAACTTCTTCTTTCATGTATTGGTAATAGTTTAACTTTGTTTTTCATTGTGATTGGATAATAGTTTAACTTTGTCATGTGATTGGACAATAGTTTTTAACTTTTGTATTTATGTGATTGGATAATAAATTTAAACAAGTTTTCATTATGTATTCTTGTTTTAGGCCACAGGGAACTGTTTGTGTTTGAAAGCCCATGGTCAGAAACTGGGTAAAACGTGGCAGAGGCCTGCTGAGACTGAATGATCTGATCTCACCTTCCCCCCACAGGAGTTGCCAATCACGGCTGGTAGGGAAATCAAATTAAACACATGCATGTTCAACGTAGTCTAATCAATTCATTATCACTTCACTTTCAAATGTCAATTTACTACAACAATTTTTAGCAGTTTTTCTCCCTTGAAATTGGGCTGGTGGGAGATGCCTCTTATTTTCAGGGCAGGAAATGAGTTGGGCTGTTTCTGTTGTCACATATTCATTGTCAATTTTTTTTCGTTTAGATCAATTTGGTGATAAATTTAGACCACTGATCACTATACCTGGAAAAGAGTGCAACAAAAGTTCCAATGATTTGCCAAGTATTTGATTCTAACTCCAACATTTCAGGGATAGACATTAACTTTTTTATTTCACTTGTCCACGGGCAAAGTATACTCAAACTTTCACTTGTCCGAATGAAAAACTTACTTTGTCCAAATTTTTTTAACTATAAAAGAATAAAAATAAAAAACGCACTAAACGTGTGAACAAAGTGGGTTTTATTTCAATTCCTCTTAAAAATGTTCCGATGTTTTCATCGTTTTACTGGTAAGAAAAGACAAAGTGCCGCAGCGGATAGCAAATAAAAGCCCTTACGCTGAAATTTTTCACAAAAATCTACATGTAACGTTAAATTATAAAGCACAGCTCTGGGCCTAAAGTAAAAGCAAAACTACTTAAAGCCCCGTAAATATTTCAATGTCATGCCACCTGAATCTGTGTTTATTTTTGAATTGGGATTTCTTTATCATTCTCTACATTTCCGTTTTTTTCTATCGTTCTTCTTTCGAAAACCGTTTCCTCATGTGAAAGCCACCATTTTTCACTAAACACTACATAAGTCATACGTCAAGTAATTTATTGAAATAGAATAAAGTACGGTTGCGGCCTTCCTAGAACTTTGATAACAAAAAACTACGCAGTCGACAGTCACGACTTAATTTTCGTATATTCAAAATTCAACAAACAATTAAAAATAGTAACTTTTCCCTACGAAATATCACTTGCCCGACTCGCACAAGTTGTGTATCGAGTTTCACTTGTTCCGAACTGCGGCTTTCACTTGTCCCGGGGCAAAATCGGGACAACCGTTTAATGTCGATCCCTGGCATTTTTTTTCAAAAAATCATTTACATTTCCAGCAGGCGGATTTTAGGGTGTTAATAGCTTGATTCAAGTTTGTTTTCAAATTCAGACAGCATTTCTTTTTATTGGATTTGGTTCATGATTAACACAATTTATCCAATGGAATCAGTAAAAAAGTAAAAGTTATATAAAGAGCATTCCTTAAATATATGGTATTAATTGTTTTCTTTTGTAATGTCAGAATTCAAACAATTCTATCATTTGGATTTAACTCCTTTTAAAGTTTTTTGATTTGCTTCTCTATATAGTTTGAACTGTCAGACATTTAATTGGGTCATTATCTGGCTCATTCGTAATAAAAAATTGAATCTCCAGCTCATTAAATTTTTTGGTTTGCGTGAGCTGGGGGATTTAATTTAACGAGACTGTATCTGGCCGAGAATTGTAATATGTCATTAAAGAGGTTTGAAAACGCGACCATATTCTGTTTGTATCTTGGTAGTGAAATGCAAAATTCCCAACAACGGTAGTGATTTAATTCTCTGTTGCATTAAAAATCCACATATTCTGCACATCACTCAGGTGCCCTATATTTCTGTTTTGATGTTTCAAATTCGAGCTGAACCAAGATCTGGAATTTGTATCGGTGCATTGAATCAAATGGTAAGAATAGCAATGCACCCAATGCACTGCACAGCCCTTATTTTCAGAGTACAGTTGAACCTCGTTATCTTGAACTTGAGTGGACGCAAGAAAAAAGTGCAAGATATGCGGATAAGTTCGAAGATATCGAGGGTAAAAATGCTAAGAAAATAGTGTGGTTGGAACCTCCAAAATCAGTTCTGAAATAACCATATATTCGAGATATCAGTGTTCAAATATCGAAGTTCAACTGTGGTTGTATCTACTGTATTTATTTTGAGCTTTTAGTGATGAGAAAACCATGGCAGCTTATGAAGTGATACTAAATACAAAGGATATGGCCAGGCATGCGATAGAAAAAGCCAGTAACAAGAGTGTCAGATCACAGCTACAGATGGGCAGAAGGCATCAAGTGTTTCCTTATAATGGTAAAGTTACTGTAGATTCAAGGTGTTCCTTATAATGGTAAGTTACTGTTAATATCAAGGTGTTCCTTACTGTGTAGTTACTGTAGATATAAGGTTCCTTATATGTAAATTGACTAAGTCACTGTAGATTATCAAGGGTGTTCCTTATTAATGGTAAGTCACTGTAGATATAAGGTGTTCTTATAATGGTAAGTCACGTAATTCAGTGTGTTCCTTATAATGGTAAGTCACTGTAGATATCAAGGTGTTCCTTTAATAATGGTAAGTTACTGTAGACATCAAGGTGTCTATAATGGTAAGCTAACTGTAGATATCAAGGTGTTCCTTAAATGGTAAGTCCTGTAGATAATCAAGGTGTTCCTTTAATAAGTAAGTCATGTAGATACTGCAAGGTGTTCTTTATATGGTTAGTCACTGTGATATAAAAGGTGTCCTGGTTTTAAGGCTTGTCGGGACGAAATGTTCCGGAGAGCTATTGTCATGACTCCGGTGTCAGCGTCACCACTTAAGAAAAAAACTTTAACCTTGGCTCGATATCTTTGAACCAAGGGGAAAATAGCTTTGATATTTCACATATAGAGCCTCATGAATGAACCTGTGTTTTGGCACCAAGCTTTTTGACCTCTTGGACCTTGGACTTTGACCTACACTTTCAAAAACTTTACCTGGGCTATATCTTTTGAACTAAAGGAGACTATGGCTTTGATATTTCATGTATAGATCCTCATGATGAGAGCCTTTGTTTTGGTCCCAAGCTTTTGACCTACGTGGCTTAACCTTGACTTTGAGACCTACTTTTCAAAACAACTTTAAACATGGGCTATATCTTTGAACTAAAGGGAATAGGGCCCTTTTGGGGGGTATTTTCATGTATAGATTGCCATCTTGGGGATCTTTTTTTTTTTGATACTAAGATTTTTGACCCAGTGACCTGTGGACTTTGGCCTACTTTTCAAAAAACTCTTACTTGGACTATCATCATTTAAATACAGGGGATTTAGAGCTTTAATATTTAACATATTAATTCCTCATCATCAGACCTTTGTTTTGAATACCACGACTTTTGACGTAAGTGACCTTTGACCTTACACTTTTTCCTTACTTTTCAAAAATTTTAACTAGGGTTATATCTTTCGAACCAAGATGAGGAAGGCTTTGATATAGCACAATTTAAATCGCTTCTGAAGAACCCTTGTTTTGGTGCAAAGACTTTTGGACCTAGTGACCTTGGGCATTAGATTTGACCCTATTTTTCAAACACTTTGAATATGGGCACTGTTTTTCAAATGAAGGAGGATGGGGCTTTGCATTGAACATATAGATTGCTCTCTATTGGTAACAAATTTTATACCTAGTTTTTCCTTGAAATAAATTTCAAATTCAATCCGGAGTTTTATCTTTCGAACAAAGAGGGATAGCTTAGGGCTTTGATATTTCTAAAACAAATTATCTTTTTCAAGACATTGTCATTCACTACCAGAGCTATTGACCTTGGACTTACCTAAAGGGGGGAATAGGTTTAGATAGTCTATGCTGCCCGGCGGAGCTAGTTGTCTTCTTGACATCTCTTGTTAAGAAATTATATTGTTTTATTATACTTCTATGATTTTTCACTATATACAGAATAAATCGATATGAATTTGCTGGATCTCCTGAAATACAGACATTCCTGCAGAAAGGTGCGACAGTCCTGCATGAACTAAACACCACACCCTATTCGACACTTAACAATATCTTTCAAGTTAAGGAAAAAGTTTGATATTGTTTCGAATGCAAATAGAAATGCGTCATAGTTTTTCAGCCAGTAAGTCCCTGGATTATCGTCACGTTAATACGCCCAACGCTATTGTTATGTCACACATGCTTTGTAAACATTTGATGTTGTTAGATAACATGGCGAACATCTTCATGGGCAATATTTAGGTTTTTGATGATGTAAGGAAAGTGAATGGAAAATCTGTAGATGTGTGTAAACGCAAGAAACTTGTTTACGTATAGTTTGTCTGTGTTAGAAACTTAAATACACCCGACGAAAAACATGATTTATCAAATATCCGATTGAACATGCCAACGGATTAAAATGCACTGTTTTTGGATGATGATTTAAATTTGTGATCTAATATTTTCAATTTTTATTCGGATAATTTATAAACCAGTTAACGCCATATCACGTAGGCAGTTAGCAAGAATTCCAGTTCCCCACAGCCAGGATTATTTCCCTCGGCGTTATGGTTAACTGTATACGTGTTAGGTGATAATTCCTATTAGAGGTTTTGAAATGGCTATAAGGAGATACCCAAATATAGAAATTCAAGATATTTTGTAAAACTATATGAAAAAGTAAAATTCAATTTCGATATATGCATTTTGGATTTGTATGGACAGACAAGCCCAAGGACCTCTGAAAACATCTTGAGAGCAGTAGACTGGCGAATACAACAGCAACGTGTTAGAGAGGAAGACACACCCCAGTTCAGAAAAACGCAAAGTTGGATCAGTGATGAATCCCAAAATGAAGGCATAACAAAGACACCAAGGGAAGAAATTGTTTTGTATTTTATTTGTAGACTCCTTTGTTAATTGTTTTGTAAATATTGTAAAGGCTGGAAATCAATGCATCACATGTTGTGAAAACTTCAATTCATAATATTAGAGCCAGTTGATACTTCCTCAATATAAGCCTGCTTGAAAAACCTTGGTCCCCATCCCTAAATTGGCCAATTTATAAAAATTTAATGAAAGGGTTCTGATATTGAGTAGATTTGAATTTGTCCTAGATCATGGCCTCCAGGGTTAGGTGGGGGCTATAAGATTTAAATTGCAGATATATTGGGAATTATTCTCCCCCCAGAACCCACTGAGTCCCAAATTTTCCAGTCCAAACTTGATTACAAATCATCCTTGGGTAAGGGATCAAGTTCGTTCAAATCAAAGGGCTTATGCCCCTTCAAAGGGGGAGAATCATCACAAAAATGCTAAATAGGTTGAAGTCTTTAAAAATTTCTCAAGGGCCACTGGACAGAAAAGATGAAGCTTTCCTGAACATAGTGGAAATTCAAGTTTATAAAAATCATGACACTCCTGGGGTTCAAGGCCACAATAGGGGATCAAAATTTTATATGCAAATAGCATGGAATCTCCAAAGCATCTTTAAATAGATTTACAATGTTGTAGACAGAAACTTTGTCGAAATAGCACTTGATTCACTACACAACACTTAATTTGTTACATTTCCTTGATTCATTAAATCACTTGAATTATTTTACATAGCATATTCAAACTTACATACATGTGTATCTCCCTTTTGGGGTGAGACTCACCCTTTTGTTGAAGCAATCTCACAACCTCACCCGCGGGAAACAATATCTTCCACCCCCAAAAAACAATTGTTGGTAAAAGTGTAGTATGGCAATAGTTCCCTTTAAATCATGAAAGTTGTATCAAAAAATCCAAAAATCCTGCAATGCCAGAGATACTCAAGAAAGAACTGTACATTAGTAGAGGACTAATGCATCAAAAAACTTAAACGGCTGAAACTTGATTGTGACACTTGATAATGCTTTTATAAAAAAAACTGAATAAAGCTAGTATTTTAAGTCTTTATTATGGCCTTTATTACAGCAAATCATATTGATATAAAAAAAAATCATCACCACCTAAATACCCCAAAAGTCATACTCATCAACCTGTCATAGACTCCTGGCAAAATATTCACTCTTAGGCAGATCAGTAATTTCATTCACATGTAGTGAGATTATTATCCACGATCGGAGCCTTATTACACTTCATGTCCAGTTTGAAACTGTGCTCCGGCCGCTTAAACTTGATTCGATTGTTTGAGGGTGTACACTGTTGGGTTGAATTTGTTTATATAACATTTACTGAGTTATCATATTTTAGCCAGTATGAAGTTCCTTGAACCCGAAAACAGGATAAGATATTGGTAGTCTACTGTGAGGCAGCGTCTTGAGAGTGGCAGCAGACAGTACATTGACTTTCAGAGCAGATCTTGCCCGGTCAAAATGTTTGTGGAATACTCTTTAGTATATATTATTTGTTTGTACAGTGTAATCTTCTTATTTCATAGACTTACAGTGTCTCTATAACTATGAACCTCAATCTGATCAGAATTTTCCATGTCCAGGGATTGTAAGAATCATCAAAGTAAATGTTTTTGAATATCTATAGGTCTTGAGAGTATTCATAAAGCTGCAGGTTCAGGAGGGAAGTGTTTACGAGTTTAAAATGAGTAGTCCCTATTGATAATATTGATCAGTGTATTTCTTAAGAAGTACCAGGATTGAAATTTACTGATGACTGATTAGGATCCAGTTGGTCCTTAACTATGGCGGCCTAATCACAATCGGATCAATCTCTTTGGAACATGATACAAAAATTTCATAAACAACTGGCTTTTGTGATACTGTGCTTGTGTATGCCTGAACTTTTTTTTATATTATTATTTTATTCATTATATAAAGCGCAAATATACATTATAGTTTCTATCGCTTTTTTAAGAGGTCATAGTCAATTTTCCTCAAACTTTATCGCTCATCAAAGAAATGGGGACACATTATTGGTATGGCATTGTCCCATTTTCTGTCCGGACCTTGTAGCCAGGATACAGACTGAATCATAAGCTCCAGGATGGTTAACAACTCCTGTACATTTGAAAAAAACATTATGAGAGAAGATGCCTATTTTTTCCAAGGCCAAAGTCAGGCTGTTCACTTAATAGAAAAACTTGTAGGCAGGATACAGACAACTGGTAAGCTTCCAGGATTACATTACAAACTGGTAGTTGATTTCCATAATAGGAGATCCTATTGTGTTTTCAAGGTCAAAGGTCAAGTGTTAGTAATCAGTTAATAGGAAAACCTTTAAAGCAAAATACAGACCAAATGACTATCAGTAACTCCCATACACATACTCCTCTGCCAAAGTGGAGACACCTTTTGTTTCTTCAAGGACAGAGAGATCACGGTCATTACCACGTGGAGTATGAAAACTCATAGGCAGGATACAGACCGAATCTTTGGGCCTAGAACCATCAAAACTTGGTACTTATACTCCTCATGGAAAGTGGGGGATGCAAGTTTGTACTGCAGTGTCACGAGGTCAAGGCAATCATTTAGTAGGAATAACCTCATAGGCAAGGACCACAGACTCAACCTTTGGGTTAGAAATGTCAAACTTGTACATCTTGTACCAAGTGAGGATGCCCTATGTTTCTCAATAAGCATAATAATGAATTAGTCACTTATTAGGGAAACCTGTAGGCAGGATTACAACAGAACCTTTAGAGCAAAGGAATGTTTGTACTTGTATGCCATCACTCATGCTAAGTGGAGCATGCCTATTGTTTCTCAATAAGCATAATAATGAATAGCACACCAAGGACTGCTAATTCATCTAAATATGAACTCCCACTAAATTATGTTTCCAAATCTATGGCCGCATTGTGTTGCTTCTCGTATTTAATGAATAAAACAATTTCATAAACGTCTTAATCCATGGACTATTGTAAAGTGCAATGAAGGCAAAAGAACCATTCAAAAGTTTCAAATCAATGTGTAAAGGGGACAGGGGTATTTTAATTCTTGATATGAAGAATTTGAGAAAGTCTCTTGGTCCATTATACTTGTGTCGCAAGTCCACAAATAACTTCATCAATTGAAAGTCCGATACTTTCCTAGATCTTGAAAGGGTATTAGTATCAATTGAAATCGGATTACTTCTCTGGGTAATCAATTGAAATCGGATACTTCTCTATGTAATCATTGAAAGTCGGATACTTCTCTCAAGGTAATTCAAATTGAAATAGTCGGATACTTCTCTAGGATATCAATTTGGAAAGTCGGACTCTAGTAATCAATTGTATCTCTAGGTATTTGATACAAGTTGATGCATATATATTATTTTGGATAGATCAGAAGAAGTGCTTGAAGTTTGATATGTAAAATTTTATACTTGCAAGCCTCATCAACCAGTTCAACTTCATCCTTGACACTAGATTCATGAATCAGACTGAGTGGGAGTTACTGGCGAGGAAATCTGACCTACAGGCCTGGGGGTAAGTGACCGGACGGATGTGTCAGCGGAGGGTCTTCATACTGCCTGAGACATGACTGCATGCTCGACTTCTGTAGCAATTTGTATATAAAGTGTTAATTAAATTTAATGACTGTCTCGCCACAGAAAAAGCAAAGGTTCTATTGTGCATTGAAGAGGAAATAATCTTCAGCAAGAAGATGTAGCTTAAAAGATAATCATTGGATGTCAGTTTCAAATGGGAATTCTTTTATTTAGAATAAAAATTATACTTTGACAAAAGTACCAATCAATCCTTGATGGTGAAGTAATGAGATGGATATGATTAAACAGTAATACAATATATTTTTTTTGAAAAAGACCTCCCAAGTGCATGTTCGTGATGACATTTACTGTTCAATATTGACCCTTATACATGGATTAAAGTTTCCATTTCATGAATAAAACAATGCCGTAGTTTTTGGAAGCTGTTCCCTGTATTCCTGCTGCACACTGTTTAGCAGTATTGTGCATTTAGTGTATTCACATGTAACCGGTGCATTAGGTTCAAACTAATATTTACCTTAACATAATATTTATTATATGAGATTCCCCCATTTTCATGCAACTTGCAAATACAAATCATTATTCACATTTCAGTTTAAAAAAAAATTTTTTTTCAAACTTTTCTTACAATATTGTTGCAGCAAAACTTTCTGCAAGCAGTAGAAGTATGTTTGTCCAGTTACTCCATCAAATATGTCACATAAATCATGTTTTGGAAAAAACATGTACAACTAGGGCAATGTTGAAATTCATTTTATTTAGAAATAACAACTATATTCTATCATGCTTAAATAATTTGACAGGTTGTGTGTAATAAAATTTGAATAACAAAATAATGATTTGTTGCCTCTTAATATGAATACAACTGTGAACTATGATATTTAATGCCCTCTGCAGAAAACTACTCGGGTAAATCTGTTTTCACTCCAATAATGAATAGAAGTGGGTTGTTATTCATTACTGCAATAACTCCCATTACCCCATTGTAATTGACATGGGGCCGAACAAATGGCTTCAAGCCCGCATGTACCAATTACAAATCATCCAATGGTAAATGGAAATTATTTGCAGTATTAAATGGATCTTTTGAACCTATGCTTTAATCACTTCGAAAGAAAATGTACCCTGTTAAATACATGTATATTCAAAGTAGGGTTTTCATATTGTACATATTCTTTGACAAAACTGTGATATGGATTGAATGACGTCTCCTGAAATATTAAATAAAGATTTCATACTTAGGCATAACATGTAGATTCTTATTTCATAGATTTATATTCAAGATTTTTTGAGCTTTGACTTTGTCTTAACAAGAACAAAGCCATGGTTGGTCGTACTGCGATGTTGATTATGAATTTCAATTATATACTGTGGGGACTTTGGTAGGTAAAAAGATTGTTTTAAATATCACAAACTGCTGAACACAGCAGGGCCACAGTCAATCGCGGTAAGTGATTGTGGCCATTGGTCCTTTGTTGGATTTGCTGGAGTTCAAAAAAAGCCTTTCACAATGTAATCCAACACCCGGGGGTTCCAACCTATACTTTTGGGTACAGACGTCACGCTGAGATTTCAAACCCACCCCCCATTAAATATATTGCATTATTTTTGAAACCATACCCATTCATATATTTCCGTTGAAAAATTATGGACCAATCATATATATGTGACCTGTTGTATGTATAGTTGCGCCCATGCAAGGTAAGTGCAACGAATATACACGCGGTTGTAGTTATTATCTGGGGGAAATGTCATAATATTTCATGATTACATAATCTTTGATAGAGGTATGAATTCCAGCGAATAAAACTTACCCACTTCAATTGATGTAATGACAGTCAAATTGTCTACCATGGATAAACGAGTTGATGAAAATTCGCCCCACCCATTCATGTATTTCACTGTCAAAAAGTGACTCATACCAGCTCGGGCCTTGTTTACATAATATTTTACATTCAACTGGATCTTTTCTCTTATATTTCCTTTGAAATTGACATTGCATTTATCATCCAATAAATGCATGTTTTTGCTAACCAGTTGGATCCGTTTGAAGTGTCCACATGTTCGCATGGGTTATTACATAATATGGAGCGATTCTGAGGTCAAAGGTTGATCATTCAAAGTAACGAAATGATTCAAACGTATGATATTTCAGCTGCTTTAAATCTAGTTTATATGTTTAGGAAAATGCATAAAAATATAAATATAAAACAATTACAATGCTTTCTTTGTAGGTTTATTGGATGATGAAGGAACTATCATTGCAGAGAAATTTTCATACCCGCTTAACGCGAGGTTAATTTTTTTTTTTCTGCAATGTAGATCGCCCTATAAACCAACAAAGGAAAGCATTTTATTGTTTTAAAATAAAATAATTGAAAGTGCTGTAATCTCACTTGGAAGTCAACAGATGACTGTAAACTTTTCCTGACCATTAGAACATACCTTAGTCAAACATTGTCACACATTAAAAATTGGCAATAAAAATTTGAACATTTTGTTCAAAAACGGTGTACATGCCCCTTAGAATTTATAATAATGAATTTAAGCATGTCTCCACTACATCCGGGCACGAGTACAGCTACTATACATGAAACAGGTCCACAATGACATGTATGATATGGGTATGCTTTTAAAAACTATTGAAATAAATTTGAAAAATCTCAGCCCGCGGGTACATCTGTACCCGAAAGTAAAGGTTAAGCCCGCGCGGGGATATAGAGGATGAGTTCCATTTTAAATTATAAATGTGCCTCTAAACTATGATAACTTGCAAAAGAGATATATGAATGAAGAAAAAAACAATGTTTTTAATCTATTTGATTACTTAGCGTAACAAATACACAAAGAAACTGTCTAATTTAGGAAAACGTCTAATATGTGCAACAAACGTAAGGAAATCTCATACATGATACTCACAGGTGCTTGTGGAATGGACTTCCGCGGGTACCCCCCACCCCTTCTTATATTTTTGAAAAATGTAAATTCCTTGAGTATCTTCGGGTGTAATTTTTTAATAAATATGCAACTCAGAGTGTATCCTAATTCAATGCAATGCTCAATCTCGTATAAACCGTTTTAAAAATGGCATATTTCACGATTATAAAAAATGAACATTTTTTATACATCGGTGATATGCCATTTTTTAAAAACGGTTTTATCACCGAAATTTGAGCATTGCATTGAATAGGATACACTCTGAGGTTGCATATTTTATTAAAATACACCCGAAACTCAAGGATTTTTCAAAAATATAAGAAAGGGGGGGGGGGGTACCGGAAGTCCTGTCCACAAAGCACTGTGGTTATTAGTCATTATTCAGAAATTGGACGACCCATATTATATACCTTGAAACTGAATTTTTTAAAGATTGTTCTTGCCGCATTAATGAAATTTACTGATACATCCTCCCTATGCTTCTGAAGGCGCAGGTAATCTTGATTAATCAAATGAATCAAGGAAAACATTTCTAATACCTCCCCCCCTCCCCTATAAAACAGTGAAATTTGAGGAAGATACTTAAAAAATCATATTTATGAAAAGTCAACTTATGTAGAGTCACCATTGTCTGATATATATCACTTATTTTAAAAGTACTTATTTCAGTGAAAGAAATTTGTTTAGTCAGGCAAGCTTTTGGAAAGCTATTAACTTGTATGGATTACAAGGTCTGATTCTCAGATCTGATCATGAAATTCGCAGGTTGTTATCCGATCGACGAGGTTAAGGTTTAAGGCGAAGGTCGAAAATCAGGTTCATTCTAGGCTTGCAAATGCCATACGATGCATATGCGTTAAATATTCATGATCTCAAGGACGCTTAAGGTAAACAAGGCTACAAGAGTTACCGCGCTTGCCCTGTAATTAAATGCATTTATCAAGAGGATAGTTGATAAATGCCATAAAGTTGTCCTCAATTCTCTAAAGAAATATGCTAATATGAACAAAAAAGTATACAACACAGGAAAAACAAAAAGGCATCAATCAAATCAACTCATCACAATGCATCGTAATTTATTTGATCACTGATTTATTAGGGTTCTTGCTAAATAAAATTTGTTTTTACTGAAAACTAGTGTCTCCTACTGTCGAAATTAAATGTGCTACATTCAACTACCTCCTCTTAATGTACTGCATGGTATGGAGGAGAAAGCACAAGCAGGAACATATACATTATGAACCGTACTTTGTGTATTGAGGAAAACGATGAAAAAATATTCAAAATTGGTGTTACCAATGGTATGTGATTTAAAAAATAAGGATTGTCATGCTGAAGTACCAGTAGAAAAGTGAACATACACTTATGATCAAATGTAAATTGTATGAACATTTTAGATCTCTGGTCAGACCAATGTGAACATCATTAAATGATAATGAAGTATTGTACAAAATGTCAAGGCTATCCTGTCAGCCATATGAGAGGAGAAATATTTATAAGATACTTCAACTTCTCCACCCTATCTTGAATCCGCTATAACCTTTAGAACAACAACTGGATCCTTCTGTCCTGACAATATGCACATCTACAAATGGCAATGAAGCATTGCACAAAATGTCAAGTCTACCCAAGAAGCCATGTAAAAGGAGAAGCGTTGAAAATATATTTTGCGACAGCCAGGCGGACAGACGGAGAGAAAATGCAAAAGACAATATCCCTCCCCCTGGAAAAGTTGAGACGTAATAGGATTTTAATGTGCATAAACATATTACAGAAGTTAGCATCTAGGATTTGGAATAATGTGAATTGTTTGGGAATTGTATTTTTGATTTCTACGTTGAAGGAGAATTTGGAAATTAAAATAAACCTCTGGGTTTGCCGTGCTTGTAATTGAGCTACAGTGTTTTAACTTCACCTTTCCCACTTGAAATTTACTCAAGATACATTAATTTAAACTTGATTTGTTTGTTGCTGTCAACAAAATATAAAAAGAAATCATTCATTACATAGAATAGATACATACATATAACCATGTCTTCTTACAATACAGATATAAAAGAAGGTTCAATATTTGTAAAAGGAAATAATGATCTATTTCCACTTGATGTACGGAAAAAATCACAGCATCTATTTTCAGAGTTTAAAAAAACATGCTAGGAGCAATGTAATTTTCTAAACTTTCATGTAGTTTTCAAACCCTTGTAAGATTTAAAATGGAACTAAAAATGTGCGGGATTACGATCAAATTTTTAAATAATTGGTCAAATTATTGAATTTTAGAATTTTTACAAACAATTTCGAGTGAATTGAGATAGACTTGTTTAAAAAATTGATGTTCTGTTTAAAAAATACGCCAACAAAATCAACAAAGTACACTATTTCAATTATTTCCAAGTCTCAGCTACTTGTACCGCAAATTTCAAAACTGAAATACGTATACGGGCACAAAAATAGAAGGTATGTTGAACTATGTTGAAAATAGAAACAGTAAAATCAAGCAGATTTAAAGCTTTTCGATTTTAAAAGAAACGACTCATAACTTTTCGACTGATTCAGGTATCACCGAAATATCAATGCGCTGATGCTAAAGATTTACCGTCCAAATTTTCGGTGATACTTGAACCAGTCAAAAAAAAGACGTTTAGTAGACTTTAATTGTTGGATTACTTTTTGACTCATGGCCTCAAGTAACCTAGATAATGTAAATCGATTGCGCAAGAATGTACAGTCCAGCGATGACGTGAAACACATACATCTAAGAAACAGAAATTAATTATGTCATGGTACATAATTATTCGCCACTTAGCTTTCAAATAGCGCTGTATTTGCGATTAACTGCTGATAATTAGGCCCCTCGCTATAAATAGACGAAAAAATTCCCAATTTTAATTTTACAAGTGTAAATCTAATTGATGACGTACACACAAATTTTGTCGTCTGCGTTTGTTCGCTAAATTATATAAGCATTCAGAAAAGAATATTCTCATTAATTCGCACAAAGTGAACGGAAATTTATGTGTCTAATTCTTTGGCTTTAGGAATACCGAGATCTACCATGAAAATTTTGATATAACAGATAGGACGTCTAAAAAGTTATTTACACAGTGATAAAAATGGGCAGCAACATCAAGGTCTCGACAGCGAATGAAATGCCTACCCCGGACTCGTGTGTCGATATGCTATGCTTTTGTTTTGATTTGTTTTTCATGGCATGGGTGTACTAACTGAGATCCAAGGTAACATTAATGCTAAAAAGTTTTACAAAAATCTAGACAGTGTATGGAATTTTCCAAAGAAGTTTTTCATCAATGGACGATAATAAGTATAATGCTCCTGCATGTCATGGTGATGATCGAACAAAAATCACTAAATATTACATAGCTAATAAAACATTTATAATCTAATACAACAAGATGATCAGCGAAAATGACTGGATTTAAATATCAAATATCTGGTTACACTAGAATCCCGTGTCTATTTCTTAAACTCCCAACATGATCTTGTGACGGAAATTGGACAGTGTGGGGAAATTTACACGATATCAGATACTTTTATAATTTAATATCAGAGCGACTAAAGGGGTATAATCAGAATGAAAGGAAATTTGACTAAATACCGAGAAGAGATTTTAATTCTATACAAAAAGGCGAAGTTAACAT